>JACVVK020000126.1:1447500-1472500 GCA_018292915.2 Batillaria attramentaria | reverse complement strand
GGTGTAAAATAGTTAGTTGGCCGCTTCAAAATAAATCATCTGCTGTTCTACCACCCAAATCCCTTAATTTCAGATTGGCAATAGTTTTTTTTTTTTTTTTTTTTATAGTGGACGACTGAGGGCATCAGCGGTTGCTACTCAGCGTTACACTGAAAATTCTTTTTTTACCACGTGCAATATCCCTGTTTGATGAACTTGATGAACTTGGTGTATTTCAGGTTCCCCCTGCGATAGATGTGTGTGTGTGTGTGTGTGTGTGTGTGTGTGTGTGGTGTGTGTGTGTGTGTGTGTGTGGTTTTTCTTGTTGTTGTTGTTGTTTGTTTGTTTGTTTTGTTTTTTGTGGGGTTTTTTTTGTTGTTTTTTTGTTTTTTTGTTTTTTTGTTTTTTGGGTTGTTTTTTTTTTTTGGCGGGGGTGGGGGGGGGGTGTGGGGGGGGGGGTTGATGCACCCTCGGCGATGATCCCAAGAGGGATATAATAATAATAATAATAATAATGTGTGTGTGGTGTGTGTGTGTGTGTGTGTGTGTGTGTGTGTGTGTGTGTGTGTGTGTGTGTGGTGTGTGTGTGTGTTTAAGCATGTCAGAGGTTAGATTTATGATTATCTTAAGTCATGCATAGTCGATTTTATTAATTCTTATTTTATTAATTAGTCGATATTAATTCTTAGGTCTTGCCATGTTTACAGTCATATTTCCTATGTGATGTCGTGTATTTTACGCAAAAGTAATTTCTCTTTTAGGGATGAATAAAGTATTTTCAACTCAATTCAATTCAAATCATTCCATACTTCATACACTTCCTTACATATCCACAGGTGTTTCATTTTTCTTTTTATTTTATTTTATTTTTATTTTTTTATGCTTTGGGGGGGTGGGGGGGGGAGAAGGGGGGGGGGGTCTTAGTCCCTTGTATTCTAATTTAGTTTTTATTTATTCTCTCCTCGCGTAAAATGTCTTCATATTTTTTTTTTATTCATTTTTCCCCTGTGAAATTTATAACTCTGTTTCTCTGCTTTCCTATACTAATGCTTTATTTCTTTCCTAGACCCGTATACCACGCAAAAACCTCCACATATCCCTTCCACCCACAACATCCACTTTAACCACCCACCCACCCCCGACATCCTCTTTAAATGCGTCAACTGTATGCGCGACAAAATATTGACCTTTGGCGCAAACAACCTCTTACAAAAACGTAGCCAATTTCCAGGACGCATACGAGCCGCAGTGTGAGTGACAAACAAATGCGAAACTGACAAGATCTTTTTGCCCGCACACCTGGGGCACATCTTCATAATGTCAAATCCGCACCTATACAAGACGTCAGTCATAAATTATTCACCGACACAAAGGCACCTCAGACCGGGTAGGGAGCAGCAAAGTGGCGCACAAAGGGGAAAGTTGTTTAATAAAACCGCGCAAATGGTACAAACGCATCAAGTCGCAATTATGAACTCATACACTTTCGCGAGCATTTGAATAATACCGCGGGTCGGTTATTGATACTGTTCCAAGTCTGCCAAGTCTAGTACGCGTTTGCGACATTTTTATTCAAAAGAATTTTTTTATTCTTTTTATTTGCGGGAGGAACGGAGGTGAGTATATACGACAGGCAGTTTAAATGGTATTCTAAGGGTATATTGAGCTTGTTACTTAAGGTAGATGTGAAAATGTCAGATTGTCTGTTGTAGCTGTCAGCGTCTGTGTAAAACGACAGATAAATACTGTAATTCACCTAGTTATTTGTAAGTATGTTCCTTTTAGGAGTGACGGATGGATTTCAAATGGCGTTCTTTCGGGTGCCGTCTCGTTGGTTAGTTTCGTCCTCTGGTTTGAAGAACGTTCTATTTATTTTTTTTTATTATTCTTATTAATAGTTATTATTCTCTCTCTCTCTCTCTCTCTCTCTCTCTCTCTGTATGGTTTAAAGTACGTTTTATTTATTACTATTTTTATTTCCTCGTACACCGGCATTTTTTTCGTTTATTCAGTCTCTCTCTCTCTCTCTCTCTCTCTCTCTCTCTCTCTCTCTCTTCTCTCTCTCTCTCACTCTGTATGGTTTAAAGTACGTTTTATTTATTACTATTTTTATTTCCTCGTACACCCGGCATTTTTTTCGTTTATTCAGTCTCTCTCTCTTCTCTCTCTCTCTCTCTCTCTCTCTCTCTCTCTCTCTCTCTCTCTCTCTCTCTCCTCCTTTCTTTCTATATCTATTTTCCTTTCACAGTAGATTAAAAATCACAATTGTACAGGTGTTAAAATCAAATCCTTCCTTCTGTTCTGGCGTGTATCACCACAAATCAGTGAAAGCCCACTTACACGTAAACTGTTGTCCAAGTCCCTGTTTCGACCGCTGACAACGCCGCAAGCCTTACCACAGCTGCCGTTCTCTTATTGTTCGTTAACCACTTATCCCGCATTGCCTTCTCCGTAAGTTACGACATTTAGACGATGTCACCACGGCGGCAGGTATAACAGCTTCATTCACTCGTCTCTCTCCATGTCCAAGGGAACGTCAGTCCATTCCTCTGTGTCCTCCAGCTCCATCAGGACCTCCGCGGGCAATGGTGCGTGGAGAGCAGCGCCAGCGAAGCGTGAAATAAGCGTAGCGGACAATGGCCCCCTCTGGCCAGTCGGAGGTCCGGTGTGGTCATCATGGTCATCGGACTTTTAGCCGTGGCCATACGGATACTGGACACTGGAAAGGTTTTCAAGATTAATGAAGAAGGGGATGGTAGGGTGGCGTTTGGGTTAGGGAAATTGCTAGTGAGGAAGTGTGATCTTGTCGGACTTGCAGGGTGTGTATATGCAGCTGGCGCTCAGTGGCAACAAAATAAATAAATAAACTGATAAATAATGGAATTTATAGAGCGCATATTATACGTTATAGACGCTTTATAATAGAAGGTAAAAACGAGCAAACATAAACACGACATCGCATTAACTCAACTTAAAACTAACCAGCTAACAACTTATAACCTAAGATTATAACCAGAAAGAATAATAAAAAAAAAATTAAAGGAAAAACAAATAAAAGAAAAAAATTAATAACATGGAAAAATAAATAAAAGGGGAAAAAAAGCTCCCACTGTTTGCTTGCATACCCGCTGTATTTGTAAGATTTTTTTTTTCGTCAGTTTTGGAAAGTTTAACGTCGATACTGATCGGAGATACAACTTACATTTTTAACGCTAGATGTTAAACTTCGTGTTTGTGGCTTTCCAGTGTATAAATTCCCAGTGCCTGTACCTATATCTATACCAATGTTTCGTGTATCCCTTTCTGTGTTCCCTTGTTTTAACTCGTTGTGAATAGACTAGCTGGAGAATACGTGATTGTGGAATCGAAGTAATCAAAGAGTGCCGTAAATTTTTGTGAATAGATTGGCTGAAAAATGTATGTGTAAGGGATCGGAGTAATCCGAGATCGAGGACTTTCAATGTTTTTCTTTCCGTACTTCATTGCTTTGAATTTTGTTGTTGTTTGTTTTTGTTTTTTGTCCAACTTCCAACAAAGCCAAAACATACTCATAGATAAATAAATAAATAAATAAATAAATTTTCCTCTATAAATCGGCACCCACTCGCAACAAAGAAGAAGAATAAATATCAGAATACCACCCCAACACACACACACACACACACACACACACACACACACACACACACACACACACACACACACACACAACAAAAAAGGACAAAGAACGTTTCTGAATTCCTCTTCACGAAAACCTGTTGGCAGGATGGCTACATACAAACACCATCATGAAACTCGCACTTTTCCAATTTGCACCTCAGCGGTGAGCAGCGATTTGCTCGCCGACCGGCGAACGGGGCGTCCGGCGGAAAATTGGCTTTTCTTCGACCGGGTTGCGCACAAAAGGGCGAAGACGATTGAGCCCGGGGAGGAGACCGTCAAAAGACTTACAGGAGAGAGCCAACCGTTTAGTGCCCGTCTTCGGTGGAGCGTAAGTATCGAGTCCTTTTGTAAGGGGAGGGCTGAGATACAGTCCGTGAACACCTGAAGACGATTCATTCAAGTCGTGGGGTTGTAACTTGAAAGACATGTTGCAGAGAGGCCTTATTGTTGTGAGCGGACATCAAAAGGAGATCAAATTTTCGCGAGAGGGCGTTGGTGTGATTCAGAGGTGTGTGTGTGTGTGTGTGTGTGTGTGTGTGTGTGTGTGTGTGTGCGGTGTGTGTTATCACAGGGAGAATAGTATTTATCTCGCGCCCTCTTCGAAAATAGTACATGTATTTATAATAATAATAATAATAATAATGAGTATTATATAGGCGCTTTACCCAATTTCATGAATCGGCTCAAAGCGCCGCGAACTGAACCCAACACGCACGCTCACGTGAATCACACGCATTCTCTCACACACCGGACGTAAACACATTACAATCACGTGGTGCGAAGGGTCAGCTCAGCTATTTAAATTTTGGAATTTAGAATTGCATTTATTTTTCAAATTTGGTGGGCTGAACATTTCCAAAGCAGAGGGGGAGGAAGCCGGAGTACCCGGAGAGAACCCCCGACGATCGGCCCGAATGAACGGTGCCACATACGAGAAGGAAAATTCTTTGCCCCGAGTGGGACTCGAACCCCTGAGCTCTCGCATTGGTGACAGGTCTCTTAACCACTAGACCACCGACCGCCCCATTTATATATTTATTTATCAAAACCTGGTTGTGATTGAGATGTCCTGTTATTGTATGTAAATCAAACTAAAGAATGTCTATCAGAATTTTTCATTTTTTTCTAGACTACCTATTTAATCAGATTTTTTTTCATTGAGTATTTATCTAATTATCATGTATCCATTTATTTGTTTCTTTTTGTGTCTTTATTTATGTTTATTTATTTGTATTTATGTATACCAGTATTTAACATTCGTACAAGTCAAAGAAACCAAGTCCTTATTACATGTATTAAACTATTCGTATGTAAATTGACGTACAAAAATAATATTCATATTGACAATGTAAAATGTAACTGTAAGCCTTTCGTAACTCCACTAACCACATTTGTCGTTTCTGTTGCTTGTTTGCACAATTGCTAGCTTAAGCTAGCTATTCAAAATCTTCACAGACCTTATCCAGCATTCTCAGCGTGCTTTTTTTTTTTAACCGGGGCCCTCACAAAATGACCAGCATTTTACTGCTATCCAATGAACCGTGGATGGGGCGTGGCTGCCAGATGATGAAGTGGACGTCCCAACAAGGCTCTTCTGGTCAATTGCGGACAGCTTCCTCTGAGAAGGCACACCACATTCTTTCGTTTTTGTCTGCGCGATTCTGTTCGAGAAATAAATTATTTCTCCATGAAACGGTGGTGGTAGTCTCGTAGTGAAAGAGTTGACAAGTTGGATGTCGCGTTAAATGTGAGCATGGTTGTTTGGCGTTGCCGTTTTTTTTCCCGGCACTTTTCAAGGGCACACGCTAGGGGGGAATCAGTGAGCGCAGGCTTTCTGTCCGAAAGATTATGAGTAATAGTATATATATTTTTTTTTTCGTCGGTGATTATATGTTCGTGAGAACCAGGCGTTAACACATTTCGTACCGCGCACGAGTATCCCACGTTTTTGACTCTTTGGTTTTGGTTTTGGCCCTGTAAGCAAAAATCAGGCAAAGTGCAACACTCCCACAGAGCCAGGTTTAAATCAATGCAGACATAAATCAAATGTGATTTTTCTTTGCTTGTTTGTTTGTTTGTTTGTTTTGTTTGTTTTGTTGTTGTTGTTGTTGTTGTTGTTGTTTTTGTGAGGCCACTGTTGCAGAACCCCAAGTTTACTCGGTAGGCCCGGCTGGGGCCAAATATTTGCGCTGGCCTTTTTCTCGTTGCCCCGTCTTTGATATCACCCTTGCGTGGTGGAAAAGGACGTTAAACTCCTAAACACCCACCCACCCTTACTCGGTAGGCACGGAGTTAAACAAGCCTGCCAAGTTTCATAGACTCGTCGTTCTCACAGCATCGATGTTACTTGAATGGTTCGAGGACAAAGCTGAACAGCGGATCCTGTGTTGTTTATGTAAAAACAGCCCTTTTCCCTAATATATGGCTTTTCCATAATTCAGCGGTGTTTTGGGAGTATTTTTACTTATTTTAAGTTTTGCAGATAGCCATAAAACGAGTAAAATATTGCTTTCTGCACTTCATGAACAGCACGAAATAATAATAATAATTAGGGTGGGTGGGGTGGGTGTTTGGGGGTTTAACGTCCTTTTCCACCACATAGGGTGATATCAAAGACGGGGCAACGATGAAAAAGCCAGCACAAATATTTGGCCCCAGCGGGGATCGAACTCACGACCCGAGCATTAGAAGTCCAACGCTCTACCATAATAATAATTAGTAGTAGTAGTAGTAGTAGTAGAGTTGTATTAGTATTATTATAAAGCGCAGGTTGTCCCTCTCCCACAGCCTCTCACCAATACAAATATACACACGGATAATACCTGTAGAAGAAGAATCGATGGGCTAAGACATCATTGGTACTTTTGCAAAAACACATTTATACAGCCTCAAATAGCTTTTCCTGTAACTAAAAGAACTTCACGCAAATGATAAAAAAATCATGTCTTTGTTTAAATACGTAACTTTATGTTTTATGTCTCAGTGGGTTTTTTTTTCCATTCCGCCTGTCATTTTTTTCTATTTAGGTACAAGCTCCGCCCTCAAGCACTCTCACTCACCCCCTTCATTTACATAAATGCAAATAGTAATCTATCCCCTGCTCAGTCTGTAGTCTCCACCCATATAGTTTTACATTCACCCGGTAACACGCGTTAATGTACCCCTTGCTCTCTGTTCCCGCTGTATTATCTCAAAGCAAAGAAGCGTGCAGTCATTCATTCTCCTCTCTAAAGAAAGAAAAGAACTCACAGGGAAAGAAAAAAGAAAAGAAAAAAAGAAGTAGAAGTATCCTCTGGAAGCCGTGTTTCGAACGCCACTGAGTCGACACCACAAGACAAAACTTCCGCGCGCCAACCGCTGTGTGACGAGGGGAGAGCTAGCACATTGCGGAATAATCCCAGGTTTTTCACCGAGTATTACATCCCCACCAGGGGCACGGCAAACAGATCGCCCAAAATCTGGCCACTAGCACGCGCAAGGGGTTTAAACGTATCCACATTTGGGCTCCTCACACAGGGCCGCAATTAAACCCATATGGCACCGGATGAAAATACAAATTAATGACTGCGGTTCGAGTTACGGATAGACACCCCCGATAACACCGCGTTTCAAAGCCTCCGCATTGTTCCCATTCCGAGGAGGTTTGCGTTGTGGAGTTTACGTTTCAGCCGTGAGGTGTGTACTGGTGGAAGATAAATGACGGGCGTTCTGTGGTGTGCAAACTAGGGTAGGAATCGTAGGGGGCTCATGATAATCAATTGCAATATCTTGCTTTTGTTGTGGCAGGCGGTGTGCAGTGTCCGGACAAAAGGACGGCCCAGTGTACATGCTATGAATGGTTCGGGTCACTCATAATTCTTATCAATCTCCTACCTTATTGCCGGGGGGAAAAAAAACAACAACAAACAGCAAAGCACAAGAATACGCATGTGTGGTGAAGGGGATGGGGGTGGAGCTGGGGCGGGTGGAGCAAGCAATAATAAAAAATAATAATAATAATGAGTACTGTATAGGCGCTTTACCCAATTTCATGAAGCGGCTCAAAGCGCCGCGAATTCTCTCACACACTTGACATAAACACATTACAATCACGTGGTGCGAAGGATCAGCTCAGCTATTTAAATTTCGGGATTTAGAACTGCATTTATTTTACAAATTTTGTGGGCTGAACATTTCCAAAGCAGAGGGGGGGGGGGGGGAACGCCGGAGTACCCGGAGAGAACCCCCGACGATCGGCCCGAATCAACGGTGCCAGAAAAATTCTTTGCCCCGACCTCTCGCATTGGTGACAGGTCTCTTAACCACTAGACCACCGACCGCCCCAATCTTTTTCAATGGGATCCTCTGCTAATAAAGGCATTACAAAACACCTATAATTAGCGATCGAAAGTTTAGGGTGATATACCGGTGAGTCTTCGATCTATTACGATTTACGAAAGCCACCTTCTAAGCCCGAGTACCCGGAGAGAACCCCCGACGGTCGGCCCGAATGAGCGGTGCCACATACGAGAAGGGAAAATTCTTTGCCACGAGTGGGACTCGAACCTCACCCTCTCGCATTGGTGACGAAGTCTTAACCACTAAACCACCGACCGCCCCTATTGCCACTCTGTGTGTGTGTGTGTGTGTGTGTGTGTGTGTGTGTGTGTGTGTGTGTGTGTGTGTGAAAAAGTTAGTTGCGTATTTCAATTAAAATGTTTCTACACTGTGTTTGTTAGGGTATCCATAAGTGCAGAGGTTAACACATCCTTCGTGCGGCCGTCGACAGCGCTCGAAATCAACCCAAAACAAGATTCATTCTTTATTCAGTGTGATCAGAAATTGTGAAGAAAAGTGGTGTCATTCTTTGGGTTTGCAATTAAAAAAAAATTATAAAAAATTAAAAAGGTTCGTGGCTAACTGTTTAGGTCGGTCTCAGAGTGCAAACCGTTCCATAACATCCACCGTCGAGGGACAATACCGCTTTGCAATGCCGATTTCCTCCGTGCATTTCTTTTGTGCGGGTCCATGTTGTTTTTAGAGGTATTGACTCGAACAAATCCATAAAGTGTAACCTTGCGTGCCCCAAGCTTTACCGCCTGCGCCAACCTTACTCTTGTGTAACTTCAGTAGCTGTGGGCGTTGGCAAGGGATGGGGGGGGGGGAGAGAGAGAGGGGAGGGGCTAGGGGAGGTTGGAGGGGGGCGGGGAGGCGTGAATGGAACACTGAAGAAGGTGTGTCGGAGATGGGGGAGGAGGTTGTGGGGAGGACTTTGCTGTGGGGGAGGAGGTTGTGGGGAGGACTTTGCTGGGCTGGGGTTGGGGGGGCAGGAGAGACTAGCAAGCCACTCACCGAGGAACATCTTCTTCGGAGACGGAGTCACTCTTCTGCATATCAAGAAAGACCCTTGCATATATCCTCGAGTGGCAAGTGCAAGGATGCATTTCGTGTCCTTTTCCGTTCCAGAATTTCGCACTCACTTAATTCTATTCATGGCTGGGCGGTAGTTTCGCGCCCCTGTCTGTCCCTTCTTTTTTCTTTTTCTTTTTTTTCTGCGAGCGTCTCTAGTCGGGGCGATAATTCATGTAAGACAAGAAATTGCGCGTCGGGTGGATTTCATTGTAGCCCTCTGTTTCCTATTGTTCGCACCCGTGAAGCAGCTGACAGCGGGTGGAGATCGGATGACGGAACGGCAGGGTTGCAGGCTGTCACGATTTAGGTTTGGGATTTGCGCTCTTTTGCAAACGTGACGGCGTGCCAATCATTCTTGTGTTGGACATTTTAGCAAGGATTCGGTTGTACCGTGATAAACTCATCAGTATGATTACCGGCCAGCCGGCTTTGTAAAAAATATATGAAAGATCTGATGGAAAGGTTTTACCGGTGCAAAGTCAGTTAAAAAAAAAAAAAAAAAAAGTACAGCAGGTTGGCAGGTGCGTTTTTAGATCCAGCACAACATGTCAGTGCTAATTTTCTGATTGTTTCCCATACGTTCATACATTTGTCGTCAGTAGCTGATAAAACATACCAGAACGCAGGTTGTTTTGTTTTGTTTTGTTTTGTTTTGTTTTGTTTTGTTTTGTTTTGTTTTGTCGGGGAGCCGGTATAGCCGAATGGCAGAGCGTTGGACATTCAATGCTCGGGTCGTGGGTTTGAATCCCGGCTGGGGCCAAATATTTGTGCTGGCCTTTTCCTCGTTACCCCGTCTATGATATGATATGATATGATATGATATAAGTGGTGGAAAAGGACGTTAAACTCCCAAGCACCCATCCACCCACCTACCCTCTTTTTGTCTCTTTTTTCCCTCTTTCTTTTATTTTCTTTTTTGATGCAGACATGAAACTGAACATGAAACTGAACATGAAACTGAACATGAAACTGAACATGAAACTGAACATGAAACTGAACATGAAACTGAACATGAAACTGAACATGAAACTGAACATGAAAATTAGGAAAAAGGAGGGGGAATAAAACACGATTCTGACTCAAGTAATGGATTCTTACTGTTTTTGCTTTTTGTTTTTGTTCAGGTTGTGTTCCATTATTTACACCTATATTACATCAATGTGCCAGTTAATTACAAAAATGCGCCCCATAAGTCAGACCCGCAAAAAAAGCTAAAAAACAAAAAAACAAAACCCCAAACTTAAGACACGGTGAGCTACGATATTTGACAGTATGGCTCAATATGATATATTCCCACGTATCTGATTTTCTTTATATCTTTGTATTTTACTAGGTGTTTCACTGAGCTGTTTCAACTCTTCCTCTGCTTTGGGTGGTGGTCACCTTCCATCTTTTGAAGTAATTGGGGAAAATGCTTAGAAAACCACCCCAGACAGAAAACAGCCGATTCTCAGGTAAAGCCAGCTTTTTGGGTTGTTGTTGTTGTTGTTGTTGTTGTTTTCTGAAACCGCTGTGCAAGGTTGTGTTCACTGCTTCTTCGGAAAAAGGAGACGGCCCACTCAAACATAGGAAATCACTCGGTATGCCTAAGGGTGGATTTAAGCTTACCGTCAACTCGGTGGAGCAAGATATAATCTTGTAAAGATATTTATTTAAACTTTTTTTTTTTAGGAGGGGGTGGGGTGGGGGAGAGAAAAATTCTTGAAGGATGATTGATTGCTCTAGATTAGTAGTTGTTTGCCATGTCTGCCATGTCTTGCATAGTTGAACAATTCGTTTGATACTAATGCTGCCTGCAACTTGTCTGCCAGACGTTTTACAACATCTGTATATATACCAACTGTGTTCTCACTGTACATTGTCAGTGTCACTGCTTTCCTTGACGTATGTCTGTAGTCCTGTGTAACCCCCCCCCCCCCCCCCCAAAAAAAAAAAAAAAAAAAGAGAGAGAAAGAAAGAAAAACGAAATAAAGAAAAAATATTTTAAAACTTATACAACTTTTCTTTTTCTTCTTATTTTTTTTTTTTTTTTTTTTTGCCGCCACAACTCTGTCGGCTCCAGTGGTATTCCTCTCTGGTAATGGGTGGAATCCACGGAGGGCTCGGAAGCTGGGGCAATTTTTATTATGCATGATGATGGAGATGAGGATTCTGGTAAGATAATGCTATGGGGGTCCGTGTGGTTTGGGACTGCGGGCCGCAATCCACGCTTCCTGTCATAAATATCCCGGCATTAACCAGACCCGGGATGCGGTGCCGGCCGTGTAATCATCCACATCATAAGACGTGTCATACCAAGGGAAGCACCCCCAAAGTCGCACCCGTGATGTGGGTGAATCTCGGCTGTGTAGCAACAGCCTCCCCATTGGGCCCATAGCACACCCGCTCTGTGTAGGAGCCGACCTAGGTAGGAAAAATCCCGCTTGCCTCGGCTGGGACTCCAACTCCAACCCGGGTCCCTCGGTCCATGGTCCGAAGTGCTAACGACTACACTACGGGGGCCGGTAAAACTTATAAAACTTAATGTACAGTTGAGTCACCAATGCTGCTGTAGCCTACTCAGTTTCACGTCGTAGAAGCGTACGCTGTGTTTACCTGCAGATGGAACCCGGGTCTGATACAGGTTATCCAACACTAGTACATGTAGCTTCAATTAGGTCATGTAGTATGAATTCCGCTAAATATAGTACAGAATTTTTGTTCCTTTTAAAATTTGTGTGCAGAGTAAAACAAATGGCAATCTGAGGCTGTTTGTTGGCTTTGTAAATAAGTTTTATGCCAGGTAACAGTTAAAAACAGTGACAAATGAGCCTGACATGTGGGCTATTTGCAGTCATGCGCGGCTGGCACAAGAACTAGCAGACGATATAGGAATGACGGGGTGGGCGGGGGGGGGGGGCGTTTGGAGCTTTAACGTCCTTTTCCACCACATCCGAGTGATATCAAAGACGGGGCAACGATTAAAAAAGCCAGCACAAATATTTGACCCCAGCCGGGATACGCACTCACGACCCGAGCATTAGAAGTCCAACGCTCTACCATTCGGCCACACCGGCTCTCCAGTAGGAATGAGGGAGGAATGTGGTCGCTGCTAGCATTGCCACAACCCCCCCCCCCCCAAAAAAAAAAAAAAAAAACCGGAATACTGGAATTCCTTGAAATTTACTCTACACGTGTAAGCTGTGTCAAACAACAGCAGCATAATTTGAATTTGTCCAAGGCACACGTATGCAAGGGTTACCAGTATTCCGACATATTACTTTTTTCCTTTTTTTTTTTTTTTTTTTGGTCTTTAGACAGATGAATAACCCTTATATCTTCCCTCTTGCTGCAAAAAAAAACAACAAAAAAACACAACACACACTGTTTTTCTTTAGAAAGATAAACCCTGAGAATAAAACACCCCCACCCCCACCCCCACCCCATTCCCGAATAACACACACACACACACACACACACACACACACACACACACACACACACACACACACACACACACACACACACACACACACACACACACACACACACACACCTTCCTAAGTTTGCTGATTTTGAAGTGATTCATTTCCGAACGGGCTAAATCCTCTACTCACGCTTGTAGTTTTTACGACGTTTGAACCGTGCGGCATTAGCATGATAAGGCATAAGTTAGTACACACCGAGTCAGTTGAGACTGACGCAACCCTGTTCCGGGTCCGTCGATAACTCTATATCCCTGCGACGACGGCCAAGTCGCGCTAACCGAGACCGAGCCGAGCTAAGTGATACCTAAGAAGGAAAAAACAAAAAATACTCGGTGACAAGGAAAGTGGACAGTTGCGAACAACTTTGAGGTCCCCGTGTTATTTCACAGTGTGCACAGAAGCGGTGAACCTGAAACTGTCGCATTCACCAGCAGAGTACATTCTAAACCTAGGTAGAGATTATTGCCTGCGTACTGATGTCTCCCTTGCCGCATCAAACACATTTTTTTTTTTTTTTTTTTTTTGTGGCAGAGCACAAAGCTGCCACGAAAAATGCACGCATGCTGCGGGCCTGTGTATGCACGGGGGACAACTCATGCAGGCAATAATCTCGAAACACGCTGAAAATGTACTGTGCTGATGAATGCGACAGTTTTCACCGATTCCGGCTGTGCACACTGTGAAATAACACGGGAACGTCAAAGTTGTTCGCAACTGTCCACTTTCTTTGTCACCGAGTATTTTTCTTTTTTTCCTTCTTAGGTATCAATTAGCTCGGCTCGGTCTCGGTTAGCCCGACTTGGCCGTCGTCGCAGGGGCTTAGAGTTATCGACGGACCCAAAACAGGGTTCAGACTGACGACGATAAAAAGGAAATTCTACGTGCCCCGCTCGTGCTGGTTTGAGATCACCGAGCAAAGTCTCGGCGAGCTCGACATAACGTTAGGACAAGCGGCCCATGGTTTGGGCAAGTTTTATGTTTCTCACAGAACGCATTTCTGAAATAGTTGGCGAAACAAAGGCCTCGGAAAGAATGGGAGGGAAAGAGAAAGCAACGCCCACAAACAGTCATAGTTTTACAAAGAGAACGAATCGACGCTTGCACAAGCGAGAAGCGATAAATGAAATGCAGACAAGGAAAGTGCCTGCGTTCGGATCTCGACTATCATTTAAGTCCAGGCAGAAACGAAAAACGCAAGGCCTGTGATTTACAGGCGAATAAAACGACCTGATTTTTTTCTTGGAACAATGAACGAAAGATCTGAAAAAAGCTGGGATTTTTGTTTTTTTCGTGGATAAACTGTAACTGTGTACGATCACGATCACGATCACGATCTTTCCTTTTGATTTCTGAAGTGGCGACGCCAACGAAAGGTTTATATATTACGATTAATATCCCTCATGGGTATCGCCGCACGCTCACCTGATGAGGGTCCCATTGATCCGAAACCATGATCGTGAGCGGCTAAAATCACCAGTTCATATGGGCATGATATGGCCTAGGTTGTAATGACCATTTTCCTCCCGGTGGTGTACAGAGCCTTAAAGCGACGGGCGTGTGCATTTGACCAATGTACGCTGTAAACGACTGTTAGTTACTTTGAATCTACGGTATTTTGATATATACATCTGATATATACATTGTGCAATATTTGTTGTAACTCACCCATTTGAATGGGCCTGTGGTCTCCCAAATAAACTCATCAATCAATCAATCACACACACACACACACACACACACACACACACACACACACACACACACACACACACACACACACACACACACACACACACAAACCAGCTCCATTCATTTTCCCCCACATACTACTATAGCATGTTACGTTGTCTTACATGTATGGTATAGTGCAAATATTCTAATATCATGAATATGTAGACTATTCAGTATCCTGTTTCCATTACTGCCGTTTCCCCGCTCCAAGCCTCCCCAGACAGCAACGTAGTATATTATGCTCTCGATCTCCCACAGCACCCCCCACCCCCCCCCCCCCCACCCCCTTATCCCCCTCCCACGGGCTTCAACCCTTACCTCCCCTCTCACGCGTCTTCTATGCAACCTACAACACCCCCAAAATGAGTTGCTTGTATCGAGCACTGTCTGCACAATTAGAAGGCGACAAAAAGCTTTGGCTCAAGTTGAGTTTCATTTATTACGACTGCAGTGTGTGTTTTGTGAAGACATTTCCTGACACATGAAATGGGCATTTACCCTTGACTGACAGCGGCCCGCTGTTTCCACCGTTAGCAAGAAATTGGAATTCCCTCACATCGATTTAATTTAGTAACTGTACAGCGCCGCCATTCTGCCGCCAAGTCACACAAAGTTCACGAGGTCGGAACTTGGGTAACTTTTCCTCTGAACTGTGAACAGTCCTCTTGAAGGTTTCCATGCTGTCGGCACGAAGCAAGGACCCGGAGTGAGAAACTGTCTTGAGCAATGATAATCTCTCTCTCTCTCTCTCTCTCTTTCTCTCTCTCTCCACGTCCCCCCCCCCCCCCACCATCCTTGTAGAAAACTCTCGTTGCCCAAAGCTGGTGGATTTGGATAGAAAACAAATCAGAACTAAGGGGAGTCACTGGATTTGGCGCACGTGTGCTTTATCTCCCTTACCCCTGGCACTGGGTGCGGGCGGCATGGGTTATCCAGGAGCGACACCCGGGTATAGGACGAGTGGGGATTACCGCCTCAGCTTTCTAATACCCATTTCCATCAACTAGCTGCCTCTCATTCTTATTACCTGCCAGACTCACGGCCCGAGCCGGAGGTAAATTGTCTTTTGAATGGCGGAAACAGGGCTGTTTCTCCTGGCGATCCATTCTCGCTGAAACGCCTGCCTGAGCTGGACTAGCTGTTCTACCACTGTCAGTACAGATCTTACAAAGTGAGCCCGATCCATAGGTTTTAGCGGGAAGGAAGTCAATAATTTTACTTGCGCATGCGCAAAGATTTACCCAGTGGACGTGTCCAACAAGTGCACAGTAGGTGCTTGGAAGTCAGTTTGTGTGTGTGTGTGTGTGTGTGTGTGTATGTGTGTGTGTGTGTGTGTGTGTGTGTTCACTGTGTGCAGAGGTTGTGTTTCTGGGCGTAGAGAAAAAAGTTCTTTTATATCTCTTCTCTTGGTCAGTCACACTACCACCGGCTCTGGGCCAGATAAATTAACGGAAGCCTGATGGTATGTGGCATACCGCGGGTCAGTCATGACAGAAAGAAAAAGAATCCGTCGCAAATCGCAGACTTGAACCCATGTTTGGATGCTGTGGTTTTGCCAGTTTTTTTATTGGTTTAAACAGATCTATTTCGCTGTGTGTAGTGGAAATACAAGGAAACAGTTTTAAGCATTAACAAGATAAACGTATGATAAGCTCAGTAAACATTCATTTATAGCAGCCTTGCAATGGCAGATCACGAATTACGAGAGAGAGAGAGAGAGAGAGAGTCAAGAATCAAGAAAACGTTATTTCTCAGCGGTAGAGATAATTAACGTAAAACAGCCAATTTTCATACCTGCCGTTGCTAATTCTAGTAATATCTGTTCTAGTAATGTCTATCTAAATCAAACACACCAACACACACACACACTTTCACAGAGAGTCCCATGTACAGCAACAGGAACAAAACAGAAATGCCAATGGGAGACTCTGAGAGAGAGAGAGAGAGAGAGAGAGTCTCGGTTGGTGAGTATTCTCTTTTCGACAGCGGTCATCTGCTACAGTCGTTCTTGATGTGCATGTGTATGGTTAGGAAAAACGTGTCGAAAGTGTGATAAACTCTAGAACAGTGGTAAAAAATATCTACGTTGCCAATTTGTTATTCACTGGTCTTGCTGTCCTTCGTCAAAGAACCTTTTGGGGAAGGGGGATTGTGGGGGCCCGGGGACATAGCACTGATGACATGGTATGGTTTGGTCCGGTTTGGTTTGGTCATGTCCGGTATGGTATGGTATGGTATGGTATGGTATGGTATGGTATGGTCTGGTCTGGTCTGGTCGGGTCCAGCCGAAATAACTATTATTTCCTTGCGGGTTCATTTCTACTGCAGAGGTCTCACACTGATTTCACACGAGAATGCTCTCTCTCTCTCTCTCTCTCTCTCTCTCTCTCTCTCTCTCGGACAGTCCACAGGGAAGCGACTGCTGGGGTAGATAAAGAGGTCCCGAACGACCACACGATCCACCTGGCCATTGTCACCGCACCCACGTACTTGTAGCCTACCCAGCAGAATCGTCCGTCCCCCCCCCCCCCCCCCCCCCCCCCCCCCCCCCCCCCCCCCCTTCGCTTTCACTGGTCCCGATCTCAAACGCGTGGCAATTCGCTTAAAATGAACATTACCCTGGACATGGTATCCGTGATTGAAACACCAAAGTGTAAGCCAGACTTTCCATTGTTGCGGATGGTGTATTTTCAAAAGTTCCGCGGGTCACAAGAACCGTCGGAGAAAGGCAGAGAGAAGCGATAACTGTGTTTGGAAAAGCTTACTCCCCGAAGGTAATTGGGTTTTGCTGCCAATGCCATCGGGGGTGATTTTGCCTAACGCCTTTATCTGCGCCGAGTTAGGGTCAATGTAGCACATGTGTTACCGCGGTAGTCGAAGTAGCGTAATACCCTATCCAGGAGACCCGGCTGAGGCGAAGTAAAACCTTCTGTCGCAAATCAACAACTCTTATAAACCACAGGTGACACTTGTCGCAAAACGGGGACCTGGGCTGGAGGGAGAGGGACACTGGAGGAGTTGAGGGAGGCGGGGGGGGGAGGAGTATGTGAGTATATGCACAGAGAGAGAGAGAGAGAGAGAGAGAGAGAGAGACGTAGTGTGGGGAAAGTGGGTTGGTTGGTCGGATGGTTACTTGCGCTTTCAACGTCCTTTTCCACCACTTAACTCGCCGAACCGATAATCTTACCTGAGTTTTTCATACAGGGCCAAAACCGAAAAAGAGCCAGAAACGTGGAATACTCGTGCTTGGTACGAAATGTGTTACAGATGACCTCAATGATCAATGACGGGGTAACGAGCAAAAAGACAACACGAACTTTTATTTTTTTTAGTTTTTAGTTCTTAGGGGGAGTTGTAGTATATTCTGCATCCGTGCTGACAAATCATGCCATAGTTTTAAACGTAGAGCCTACCAGACAAATCCACAATTTCGGTCCAGAAACAAAGGATTAGTAACGCGTATATCAGCCCAAATTGCGAAATCCTCTCTCTCTCTCTCTCGTTAAAACCCCACCCACCCACCACCTCTCTCTCTCTTTCTCTCTCTCTGCGTGTTACTTTAAGAACAGCTTACGAGCACCAACCTAAGTAACTGAAGTGCATGTACAACATATGTCGAGTCGTAATCTCCTACTCCGCACCCAGCAAGTACATGCAGAGCTATATCAGTTCTGATTCATTCATTCTCTTGTCTTTTTTTTTTGTCTTTTTTTTTCTATCATGGTTTGTATGCACAGAACCCTGGTGCACACGGGGTGGCGATCTGCAATGAAACTGTCAAGAGGTAAGACGGAACTTAGACCAGATAACCCGTCCCATTCCCCCTCTGCGTGGGGCGGAGGATCAGTGAAAGGTATCGCATCTTACCCTTCGCCAGGGGCTATCGGCACCTGTAATCCTCACACCTGGTCAAATCAACAAAACTGGCTGTTTTAAGGATGGGGGCTACCTTTGAATGAAATTAATGACGGCCTCTTGAAACTAGGTTTATGGTCCCATGAATTGTTTTTCTTTGATTATTATGATCGAATCATCGAAATAAAAGGTCAACTGCTAGGTGAATGAAATAGCATTTCAGCTTGTATTATGAAATGCACATCAAGTAATGTTTATAACTTTTCAACAAAAGCAACAACAAAAAAAGGAGAAAAATAGACCATCTACATTTTTTTTTTTTTTCTGTTTTGAGGATGCGCATGGTATTAGGCTCCTGCACGTTACGTCATCAATACATGCGTGGTGAACAGCCCCGTGCTTTTCAAATGAACCCCGGTCAGGCTGTTCGCCAGCTGCCGCCAGGCATCTCTACTATCATTGGCCAGCAGAGCACACATTAGCCAGCAGAGCACAATGTGTCCATGTACCATGTGATACACGACGCGCTCTTTTGATTTCGACCTATTTTCTAGAGGTGCTCATTACTTTTACTCGAGGGTGGTCCCCAGCCTTAAACTAACCCACCAGGCCAGCCAACCGTCCAACAGCTCTCAACCCCCTCCCCCCCTTCCCTCCTCCTCCTCCCCCCGTCCAAATCGCGGAAAAGTCCGGCACTCAGTCGCCCTGCTAGTCTTGTCAGAGGAGGATCAAAACCGGCTCCCAAAGTAGCGTGCGCTAGAAAAGCAAACACACAGCGGTAATACCCGGGTCTTTAGTCCGGGTGTTGATCGATCTACAGGGTGTCACATCGTCTTTTATGACGTGCCGAACCCAAAGCTGGTCCATTACTGACCAGCTGGCCGCCAACCGGTAAGGGACGATAACCGTCTCTAGTCGGACCTTTGGGGGCAGTTGACCTTTATCAGGGTCACCACGCAGCATGATCTTCTGCGGGCATTGACTTTAGTGTACTTCTCTTTGTGAAGTATGAATGTATGTAAGAGCTATCTTTATACGTGTATGGTTTAGCAGTTTGAGCGCTATGAAGCGTACATTAAGGACATTGCTGACATCTTCTCTCAAGTGAGACGAATCACACAACCAGATGAGGTTGGCCTTCAGTTCTCTTGCAGACTGAGGTTGCTAGTAAGTATGAACCCGAAAGAGTAAGGATCGATTCCCAGCTTTGCATTTGAAACAGGTTATTTATTTATTTATTTATTTAGTTATTTAGTGATCGTCGGGGGTTCTCTCCGGGCACTCCGGCTTCCTCCCCCTCTGCTTTGGAATTGTTCAGCCCACCAAATTTGAAAAATAAATGTAATTCTAAATTCCGAAATTTAAATAGCTGAGCTGACCCTTCGCACCACGTGATTGTAATACGTTTATGTCCAGTGTGTGAGAGAATGCGTGTGATTCACGTGAGCGTGCGTGTTGGGTTCAGTTCGCGGCGCTTTGAGCCGATTCGTGAAATTGGGTAAAGCGCCTATACAATACTCATTATTATTATTATTATTATTATTATTTAGTTAGAGCAACATTATCGAGAATTTGAGCCGTGCATGTGAACAGTTTAGGAACACGTGTCCACTTCAGTTGGTTGGTTATATGGGGTTTATCGTCCACGCCACAACGAGGCGATTGCAGACGGCCCAAGGGGGGCAGGTTATGGGGGATCGGGATAGCTACCCTAACTGTGCAGTCCAGCTGAACACTTAATCAATCCAGTCAGACTGCCAGGTCGGCCACATTTTATGGACATGTAATGGACAAGTTACACAAACAGATCCGGTTCGCAGTCAGTGGAAGCGGGGCAACGTGAAAGAGGCCTGTACAAATTTTGGCCCTGTCGGGATTCGAACCCGGGACCTTTCGATCTCGAGTCCAACGCTCAAACAGTTGAGCCACCGACTCACCCAACCCACTTCAGTAAAATGGAGATTATTTTTTACTGATGTTCCCCCTTCCGCAACTGAAACGCTCTCTCTCTCTCTCTCTCTCTCTCTCTCTCTCTCTCTCTCTCTCTCTCTCTCTCTCTCTCTCTCTCTCTCTCTGGGCTGGGATAATCTTCAAACGCCGGCAGTGAAGAATAACAAGTCGGTTAAAAATCCTTTTTGCGCCTTTCGTCATATCCTTTCCCTCTGCTCCCTCCCTTCCTTGAATCTGTGGACAAATAAGGCTTTAACTTCACAGTTTACGAGAAACACGTATAACACATAGGGATTAGCGTATTCAGCTTGTTTACTGCAAACCAACCCGCGAGAAAAACAGTTTGTTGCTCGCAGGTGTTCGCTTACACCTGGTACCGTCTCGACCCTATGTTACACCTCAACCTCTCGTTTTCACAATACCAGTTTGGGCCCCCGTGAAAACACACGTATACATGTATATTTGCTTCTGCAGCTGTGCAGGGGATTTAGGTCCGCTCTCCGAAGCCTGGCGAGTCAATCCGGGGAGTTTTAGGGAGAGAGCCTCGGCTCGTCATGTGGAAGGATTTCCTGACTGGCCGCTACTATAAATCACGATCTTTTCGTCAGGAAGATTTCGGCCCGTATTGTGGTGGGCTTTATTCACTGACGGAGACCCGGGTCCGCTCTGTGCTCTTTTGCTTGCCAGCGTGCCTGCACAAGCGTAAACACGCACGCACGCATATACATACAAGCATACGCACGCACACACACAGACACACAGACACACGCACAGACACACGCACACACACACACACACACACACACACACACACACACACACACACACACATGATCACTGTAAAGACTCGACTGCACGACCAAAAAGACAAAACAACACACGCACGCACACACACACACACACACACACACACACACACACACACACACACACACACACACACACACACACACACACACACACACACACACAAACACAAAACCTGTCTAATTATTTTGATTTTGCGCTTTTAATTTGACACAAATCTCTGAAATTGATATTGGTTGAACCAGATGGTAAAGCGAATATTTGTAACAGATTTAAAAAAAAAAAAAAAAAAAAAAAAACACACACACACAACCAGTATTGTGTTTCCGCGTTCATGTGTGCCTGGTTTAGGGGTTATCAGTTACGTTCTGTTTGGTTTTGGACCAGAGTTCTGTGGTGATGGTTGGTTTTGGTTTTGGTTGTTTGGTTGTTCTTTTGGTTGTTTGTTTGTTTTTCGGGGTGTTCGTTTGTTTGTTTTTTGGGGTTTTTTTTTTATTTGTTTGTTTGTGGTTTAGTCAGTTTCATTTCGTCTCGTAGGGTTTTTTTTTTTTTTTTAAATCAGATTGTGTTTTGTTTTCAGTCTGCGGCCTATACTCCACTTCAACACGCCAGTCAGTTCGAAAAGCCTCAAACCCCCTCCACCACCACCTCCACCACCCCAGCCCCCACCCCAACCTTCCTTGTGGTTGTGCACACTTGCAAAACCTCCTCCTTGCCCTAATCCCCTCTTGCAAGTACTGCACTCCAAAGTTTCGGACAGGGGCGGGAGTGGAAAAGCAGGTACCACCGGTACCTCGAGGTGCAGCCGTCAAGATAAGAGGATTCAGACGGTAGGAGATCAAATCCTTCACACCTGAACAAAGCATGGGAGGTCGGAGATCAGTGTAAAGCATACCGCGCGGGACACGCGCTTGATAAGTGGGATTTAAGGAGTGGAAGATACTTACCGGAATATGCCAGCTATCAATGAAATGAAACGGAACGAACCAGGGGAAAGAACTCTATACGCAGGCGGGCGGGGAAATGAGAGTAGTGGGGGTTGATTTTTGGCCGGGAGCAGCTGTACGTAAACATGGTTCGCAAACCCCCTAAGAAACAGACCTTGTCGAAGTCACGTTCACGATAAATAAATCAAACCAGGATAAGCGTTGTGAGTGTATTCGATAAATATCTGAAAAGCATAAATCAAAAAGCACCGCCATGGATAATTATGAAGCAAAGGAGAGCTAGGGTCCCAAATCAACCAAGGTTTTCCCCCATGGACGGTTGACAATGTTTTTATTGTTTATTTACTTGTTTGTTTGTTTGTTTTTGCGATCAAAATCACACAATATTTGATTAACATCCCCGATACCCTCACTGACAAAGTCGTGACGTTTGACTGAGCTAGGGGAGCCGGGGTGGTCGAATGGTAGAGCGTTGGACTTCTAATGCTCGGGTCGTGAGTTCAATCCTGGCTGGGGCCAAATATTTGTGCTGGCTCTTTCATCGTTGCCCCGTCTTTGATATCACCCTATGTGGTGGAAAAGGACGTTAAACCCCCAAACACCCAACACCCCTTGACTGAGCTAGGGGTGTTTCAACTGAATGGAAGCTTGCATGAGTGCAAGTGCACCCACGACGTACGGCGAAGGTTAAATTAATCTGCATAATTTGTCATTGCAGACATTTACGTGTATGTTAATGTTAAAACTTTATTTTCTGAACCAACTAAGACGAAACCCGCATCAACAAGACTAAACGAAACGACAGCGGCACAGACAGAACACAAAATATAAAAATGTTATACTAGTAAAAACAAAACAACAACAACTTAACACTTTTCGAACCGCGCAAGAGTACACCCCATGATAGATTCGAATCGAATTAAATCATAGGTGAAATACCTTATATCAATAATTAGAACATATACAACATAGCACATTTCGTACAGCGCACGACTGCTTATCCCACGTTTTTGACTCTATTCGGTTTTGGCCCTGTACGCGAAAATCAGACAACATTAACGGTTTCTTAACGGCTCTCACTGCAGCAAACATGAGTATAATCAAAGTGCAACACCCCCACAAAGCCAGATTTAAATTAATTAAAAATTTTATTTAATCATTTTTTAAATTTAATTTAATTTAATTTAATTTAATTTAATTTAATTTAATTTAATTTAATTTAATTTAATTTAATTTGCTGGGGTGGGTGGGTGGGTGGGGGGTGAAGCCACTGGTGCACAACCCCAAACTTACTTGGTAGGGTGGGAGGGTGTTTGGGGGGTTTAACGTCCTTTTCCACCACATACGGGCGATATCAAAGACGGGGCAACGATGAAAAAGCCAGCACGAATCTTTGGCCCCAGCCAGGATACGAACTCACGACCCGAGCATTAGAAGCCCAACGCTCTGCCGTTCGACCACCCCGGTTCCGCACTTACTTGGAAGGAACTGAGTTAAATAAATAGATAAATAAATATAGGTACTTACTTACGCACACTATTGTCTTCAAGAACGACGTAGGCTGTAGTTTAGGGTTCAGGGTTGGCAGTGGTGATGGCCTGAAGTTTTGCAAACAAAATGGAAATAATATCATGGCATCTTCTCTCTCTCTCTCTCTCTCTCTCACTCACTCCAAAGGCGCCGTTAGCAAGCTTACTGCATGGAAGTTTTCTTGTAGCGCTATATAAATGGCCAATCATCATCATCATCATCATCATCATCATGGCAGCAGTGTAAAATTTCTAAGTGTGTGATTTTTTCGCGCTTCATAACGTTCGCGAACTGTTGTGATTAGCAGTGAGACGTCAGCGTGTACTTCGTCTTTTATTTGTCATTTCAAGCAATCGGACAAACAAACTTAGTTCAAACTATACAAATGGACAAAACAAAACAAGTTTAAAAAAAACAAATCATTGTCGTTTCGTCATCGTCATCATCGTCGTCGTTGTTGTTATCATCAACAAGTCAAACCAGTGTACACTAATCTCAACTAAGCTGTTGTGTGCCCAATTTCAATTTGCACCATAGGTATTTTTAGAACAGGTTCCCTTTTTTTAAGATATATTTTTATTTGTTCGTTTAATTATTGTTGTGGTCGGTGGAGGAGAGACGACGACTCCTGTTACAAACACGAGAGGTAGAGGGTTCGAGTCCGGCTTCGGGCATTAGATGTTGCACCTCTGGAAGAAAGAGGCCTCACCGGGTACTCCGCCCCTCCCCCCTCCCAACACCACCACCTTCCCCCTCCCCTCTACCCCACCCCCCACCCCACCCCACCCCGGCCCCGCCTCCCTTCTATCTCTCGCCCCAATTCCGCCTTGAAAATGTTCAAGAAATGTTCATTCCACGAACAGTTAAAAATTAATGCTATTCGAAATTTAAAAAAAAAACAAAAAAAAATGGAATATCTGGGCTGACCATTTGCACCATGTGACTGTGATTTGTTAAATTCTGGTTTGTGAGTGAATGTTCGTGATGCATGTGAGCCTGCGTGTTGGGTTCATTTCGCAGCGCTTTTAATTATTATTATTATTATTATTACGCACCGTGACACTCTCCGTTTCCGACCTTAACATAAGTAATAGCAACCGCTTGCTGGTTAGTGAAAGAAGATTGAAATGACAAATCGTAGATTCATTACAAAAAAAAGGAAAATAGAAATATCATTTCGTGTGTGCACCATTCAAAGTATTTACCACGGAGTTTTTGGGTTGTTGGGTTTTTTTTGGTTTTTTTTTTTTTTTTTGGGGGGGGGGGGGTGAGGGGGGGGGAGGCGGGGGTAATGTCTTCGGAGGAGGAGGTAATTAATATAAATTGTATCTGTTCGTGTTCGTTAAATGTTATTTAATTTAGTCTTACCCTGACTGTCACCTTCAAATGATGCGCAACAACAGCAACCCCCCCCCCCCCCCCAAAAAAAAAAGTCATACGATTCAGCTTTTACCATTAATTTCTTTTCAAGGGCATACGTCTGGAAATGAAGGTATCAAAAGGCGCAATACTCAATCTTGTCACTTTGGCACCCTCACTTAGGCCGTATTGGGCGGGTGGATGGGTGTTTGGGAGTTTAACGTCCTTTTCCACCACGTATGTGAGTGATATCAAAGACGGCTCAACGAGGAAAAGGTCAGCACAAATAATAATTATTTGGCCCCAGCCGGGATTCGAACT
>JACVVK020000126.1:1322500-1442500 GCA_018292915.2 Batillaria attramentaria | reverse complement strand
CACAATATTACTTCAGAAACCGATGTATTCAGTCGTGTAACAGGCAATGACATCTGTTCCGTATCGACCGAAACGTTGGCGCTGCATTTTAATTATTTCGGAGCACGGGGCAGAGCCCTGCCCTCCCCCTAGTTCTCTCACCGCTGTAACTAATCGTATCATCGATAAAGAAATGAGCCCGAAAGTCGGAAAAATAACCGAACCCTCCCACCACTTCCAGCTGATATTGAATTTGTGATATTTTCAAATAAAACCCCGAAGGCGCCTCGCAGCTGTACGGATCAGGTTGCTGCGGAAAGTCTGATGCTGCGAAGATAACGATGCATTCGTTCACACAAAATTATTTTGGGGCCCGCCCTCAGGTTCTGTAAAGGGGCCGGCACAACTGAAGATACGAAATCTGAGTCTGCTTCTCTGTAGCCTTAGCTGTAAGATTTGCTCACCAGATTACATCATTTTTCTGCTTCGTTAAACAGTGTGTGGGGCTGCTACGGTGGCAGCTGGAAATGCGGTGACAGGACGGAGAGAAAAAAATAACTGGATCAAAGTACACTGGACTAAAGTGCATTTGCCATAAAGTACATTGACAGAAAGTAAGATACAGAGGGTGGGTGGGTGTTTGGGGGTTTAATGTCCTTTTCCACCACATACGGGTGATATCAAAGACGGGGCAACGATGAAAAAGCCAGCACAAATATTTGGCCCCAGCCGGGATAAGTAAGCTACAGAATGTCTGACAGAAACACGTCATATGTACATTTGACATCAAGTACATTGCCAGAAAGTAAGCTATAGAATGTCAGTTTGACTGAAACACGTCATGTGTACATTTGACATCAACTAACTACTAGAAAGTAAGTTTGATCATTTTTGACAGAAACATGTGTACATTTGACATCAAGTACATTGCCAGAAAGTAAGCTATAGAATGTCAGTTTGACTGAAACACGTCATGTGTACATTTGACATCAACTAACTACAGAAAGTAAGTTTGATCATTTTTGACAGAAACATGTGTACATTTGACATCAAGTACATTGACAGAAACTAGGCTACAGAATGTCTGACAGAAACCTGTACATTTGACAGCAAGTACATGAGTTTGACACACATCTGACTTACAATGTAAATTTTACATAAAATACATTTGCCATGAAGTATACTGGAAATACAGCGCATTCTTAACATAAAGTACATTTGACACAACCTACATTAAACGGCATTATTAAGATACGTTTGACAGAAAATACATTTGACTGAACTAGATACATTTGACGTACAGTATATTTGACAGTTAGTTAGTTAGTTAGTTAGTTAGTTAGTTAGTTAGTTAGTTAGTTAGTTAGTTAGTTAGTTAGTTAGTTAGTTAGTTAGTTAGTTAGTTAGTTAGGGTTTAACGCCGCGCAAGCGTATATTTGACAGAAAATACATTTGGCGAAAAGTATATTTGACAAAAAACACACTTGACGTAAAGTATATTTGACAAAAATACATTTGGCGTAAAGTATATTTGACAGAAAATACATTTCACATAAAGTATATTTTGACAGAACGTACATTTGACAGAACGTACATTTGACAAAACATACATTTGACGAAACATACATTTGATAAAACATACATTTACATAAAATACATTTGGCACAAGGTACATTTGAAATCGGCAATGAAAAACGGAATGACTTGAAAAAGGATATCAACATGATGGGGCGATCGGTTTACTGGTATCAATTCCTGCCGCCAGGGCGAGAGGTCCGGGGATTCGAATCCCCATTGGCGCTTCGTCCCGCGGATAAGTCGAACTTCGGATAACCCGAACAAAAATCAATTACCCTAGCGCACATGTTTTTTTCTTATTTGTATTTGCATTAAAAGAAAAAAAAGTTTTCAATTTGTATTTGTCGGTCGTCTTTTTCTTTTCAGTAAAATTCAGCGGCCGGGGAATTCTCCTCCATCTTCATAGATCTTCAAAGCTGCAGAAATCAAAACGTCCAAATTCCATCTTCAGTTTGCTAAGCCACCTTATGGCCGGAACAGTTTCGGTAGTTCGAAAAACTTTATCTTGATGATAAGTACAGCTCTTAGTGCGATACAATGTTGTTTACACTTTGCGCGAGCGGTAGAACATTCAAATTCTACGACTGTTGTTCGTACCTGGAGCGCTCAGTGTGGTCGTCGCGTCATCGAGTGCGCTTGCGTTGGCTCAGTGCCAGCATTACAGACGCTGTCACTGTGCAGGTGTCTAAGTGGTGTGATGATAGATACCGTGGGCACGAAAACAGTTCAGAATGATCTGTGAGCATAAAATTGGTAGCGTTAGTCCCTTTAAAAGAAACTCTTGGGTAATAATGTGAGCTACCACCTAAATTAATATCTTACACTATATCTGATATCTAGAACTAGTAAGGTAAACGTTTTGTTGTCTTCGTTGTTGTTGTTGTTGTTTGGTTGTTGTTGTTTGGTTGTTGTTGTTGTTGTTGGTTGTTGTTGTTGTTTGGTTTGTTGTTGTTGTTTTGTTGTTGGGTTTTTTGTTTTTTGTTTGTTTTGTTGCTGGGTTGGTTTTGTGGTTTGTTTGTTTGTTTGTTTGTTTGAAAAAAAAAAGTAGTAATTAACACTCACCGGCCCCCGTAGTGTAGTGGTTAGCACTTCGGACCATGGACCGGGAGACCCGGGTTCCAGTCCCAGCCGAGGCAAGCGGGATTTTTCCTATCTAGAGCGGGTGTGCTATGGACCCAATGGGGAGGCTGTTGCCACACACCCGAGTTTCACCCACTTCAGGGGTGCGACTTCGGGGGTGCTTCCCTTGGTATGACACGTCTTATGATGTGGATGATTACACGGCCGGCACCGCAGCTGCCGTAGTTCCCGGGCCTGGTTAATGCCGGGATATTTATGACAGGAAGCGAGGAATGAGGCCCTGTCCCGCAGTCCCAAACCACTCGGACCTCCATAGCATCATCTTACCATCATCCTCATCTCCATCATCATGCATAATTAAAAAAAAAAAAATTCCCCAGCTTCCGAGCCCTCCGTGGATTCTACCTATTACCTGGGAGGAATACCACTAGAGCTGGCGAAGAGTTGGGACAGCAAAAAAAAATATAATAATAATAATAATAATAATTAACACTCACGCTCACACGCACTAATCACAAGTCGGACGAAATCACCCAAATCCAAACACACACCAGATGGGACACTACTGATTTCATAACACTGCTGAAGTCATGACACTACTGAAGTCATTGTGGGTGAGCGGTGGTCTAATAGGTAGCGCGTCGGATTTAGCCGCTGCGCTACTGAACGGCCGTCACCAATGTCATGGCGATGAAGCGTGGGTTCGAGCCCGGGTCGAGCTTGTGATATGTGATACCGGGTTTTTTCCTGGCTGCCGGGCTGCTCATCTGGGGTTTCTCTCCGGGTTATCCGGCTTTCCTCCCCCCAGCAAAATTGTTTTTAAAAAAAAGGATAGGTATTGGGTGGCGCTGCACCGAGGCAGCGCACTTCCCCAGGCGGAAGCAGCCCGAATTTCCCAAAAGGGATCAGTAATAAAAAATAAAAAAATAAAAAAAAACCAAAACAACAACAAAAAATTAACAACAAAATAAATAATGTGTAACACAGACAACAGCATCTCAGTACGCAGCATTTAAAAAAAAAAAAACAACAACAAAAAAAACCCAGCCAACCAGATTAACAACAAACAAAAAAACATAATGTGTAAGACAGACAACAGCATCTCAATACGCAGCATAAAAAAGCCAACCAGACTGACAACAAACAAAAAACCTAATGTGTAACACAGACAACAGCATCTCAGTACGCAGATTTAAAAAAAAGAAACGAAAAAAAGACTGAATCAGGGCTAATTGGACACAATAGGAATCTGGCCAGTAGAGGTAACTGACACTGGAATTTACGCGTTATCCCGGAGCTTTAATTCAGTTCTTACCAAGTAAGTTTGGGGTTGTGCTCCAGTGGCCTCACTAAAAAAGATCATAATTTACTATGATGTCTGCATGGATTTAATTTTGGCTGAGTGGGAGTGCTGCACTTTGATTATATTCGTGTTTGCTGCAGTAAGAGCCGTCAAGGAACCGTTCATCTTGCCTGATTTTCGCATACACTCAGGGCGAAAACCGAAAAAGAGTCCAAAAACGTGGGATGCCCGTGCCTGATAGGAAATGTGCTATGCTGTCTATTTTCTAACGATTGATATAAAGTATTTCACATTCAGTTTGATTCCATCCGGGTCTATCGCCTCTCACACTACTTCCGTAGAGGCTAGGGATTTCCCACCCACTGTTATCGGCTGCTTCTGTTGCAGGTTATGCATGTACACTTCAACTATGGTATGGTATGGTATGGTATGGTATGGTAGACTTCTCCTCGGCGCACGTATCCATCTCTAATGAGATGCTCTAGGCGCCGCAAGGCTGGAGGACGAAGCAGGGAAAGCCTGCTGCCGCTAGGCGCTAATTTGTGTGCAAACCTCCACCCTGCTATTCACTCTGGTGCGTGCGACAGTATTTCTGTTTTACCACGCCACCGGCCACAGCCTACTCTTCTTCGAAAGATGAACGTGGGATTTTTAGCGTGCACACTTGATATTTGTGCGTGTGTGTGTACACGAAGGCGAGACAGGCATCGAATTAAAACTTAGAATTTCTACAGTAAATCACTAGATGATCCATTTCACTGTAGCCAAGAATAATTATGAGTATCATCGAGGTCACAATTAAAGTCCGCAAAGCATGCAGTTTAATGAAAAGTTGAGCTCCGCCGAAACGGCATAATGATGATGATGTTTGTTTTTTATTTCGTGTGCGTGCGTGTGTGTGTGTGTGTGTGTGTGTGTGTGTGTGTGTGTGTGTGTGTGTGTGTGTGTGTGTGTGTGTGTGTGTATGTGTGTGTGTCAGTGTGTATGTGTGTGTGTGTGTGTGTGTGTGTGTGTGTGTGTGTGTGTGTGTGTGTGTGTGTGTGTGTGTGTGTGTGTGTTGTTTTCTTCTTGTATTTTTTTTATTTAATTTTTTGGGTTTTTTTTTGTTTTGTTTTCGGGTTGTTGTTTTCAGTTTCGCTGCAAATCCACCTTCGTTGTTGTCATTGTTGTGTTATTATTGATTTTGTTATTGTTGTTGGTATTGTTGTTGTTGTTATTGTTGTTGTTATTGCTGTTATTGTTGTTGTTGTTGCCCAAAACCGAGTAATCAGAATAAAATGAAATGGTTTACATCAAATAATATCCAGGAAGAAATGATAGCGTTTAATTAATTCAGCGCCGAATGTGCTGGTAAGTGGCTCGCTCGTTGTGGGAAGGCGCATACATGTCAAGGGAAACAAGCACGCCACGCACTGACAAGGCTTACGTGTCTGACAAAATTGCATGTGTTCCCTCCCCTTAACACGCTCTCTCTCTTTTTTCTCTCTTCTCTCTCAGCTTCTTGTTGTTTACGGTGGTGTTTTTTTTTTTTTTTTTTTTTTTTTAATGCACACCACGAATATTGTATCGTTCCCAAACATACCACCGCAGCGTCCATTTCTGCGTGACTAGTAATATGTTTTATTTATCTCTTCTAAAAGAAAAAAAAAATACTGGCAGTGCTAATCAGTGGTTATTACATTGTAAATTATGCATTAACAGAGCGCATAACGTGACAATGGTGATGGTCTAATGTCAACATTTCGTTCGCGGGGTTTCAAAGCCCAGCCAGCATGTCCGGCTCAGCCAGCATGTCCGGCTTAGCGGGATACTGGTAGTTTGGGTCATTTTGTAGTATTTTTTCTCTCACACTTATTGTTTTGATGTACCACTGGGCTAAAGCTACCATTCTCATGCTCACGGATCGATCTGAGCTGTTTTAGTGGGATCTATCATCACACCACTTATAGACACCTGCACAGTGACAGGGTCTGTAACGCTGGCACTGAGCCAGCAGAAGCGTACTTGATGACGCGGCGACGACCACACTGAGCGCTCCAGTAGTGTGTAGTCGTTTCGCACGACTACAAGTCCGGAAATACGTGTTGCTCTTAGCTGTCAGGATGTGGTGTATGGCCGTTGAGGCGGTGCAAAGCAACCCATGCAATCAATCAACCATCCACACACACTCACGCACACCATGCAGGAACGAACACAACGAACAACATGCAAGTTACCAATCGGAAGGGCTGTTGAAGTTGAAGATGTTGAAGTTTACTCCAGTGAATCACACACACAAGCACACACACATGCACTCGCACATCCGTTCGCCATTCTCTCGCACATTCTCACGTCATGGTTCTCGCACCATGACAACATTCTTCCCCGTTAATTTTTTTGGCAGAAGATATAATTTGTAAAATAATCACTAAATGTGTAAATTTTGTTATTGAAAGTTGTATGTTGGTAAGATTGACTTAGAAATCGATATTTCGGGCAAAGATACAATAGCGGAAGCAAGTCAATGCAATGTTTATAAATACAACATGATGTTCCAAAATAGACGAGGTTATCTTGATTCACGTCGAGTTAGGATGAGGACGACTTCGCCAACTGTCGGGTTCCATATCGGCGGATGTATTTCGCCTCCAAATAATTATGTCATATTTTGTTCGGTGATACAGTGAATAGCCCAAATCCGATGTCCGCTACAGTGTCTTCTCGTTCATGTTTATAATTTTGACAGTTCGTCGTGGTAGAGATGCACATGTTCTTCTGACGGAGCACATACACATAAGATGTTCGTCGTAAGATGAAACCGTACACCAAGAGGAATGTTGGTGATGGCCGAACTGAAGCATCATTCGTAGAACCGTTTGTAGACAAGATGATGGTCAAAGTGTAACATAATATAACATAAGTATAATAATAATGAGGACATAGAACAAACCGTGATAAAGTTGGGATGTGTGCCCCGGTCCAACCTTTTTTTAGAAAAGGACAGAGACGAAACGGGTGCTTTGACCCGTTGGGTCACAGGACGCCGCTTCATTTACATTGATATCCCCCCCGAGCCCCTCCCACAACATGTTGACATTGGCTCGTTCAAGGCTACCCTCTATCATTATGAACAGAAGGCCGCTCGAAAACAGGAAGAAGCCACATGCAACCGTTGCTTAAGGAAGGGACACACGAGTGCAGCTTGTAGCAACGAGATTGTGTGTCGGGCGTGTAAGCAGCCAGGTCACAAAAAGGGAGACTGCGTTCTGGACAGGGCCGAACAAGCCGAGACTGGATCTCTGACCCCCGAAACATCAGACAAGCATACGACGCAACATCAACAGCAGCAGCAACCGGTATCGGACATCCACGAGACAGGTACCGCTGTCGCGGATGCAAACCCGGACCAGCACAGCGTCCCCCCAACTCGGCATCCCCCCTCCCGGGAGAGCCCCTTCAAGTGACGTGTTGACCAAGGGTACCCCCCACACGTGACGTCAAACGAGGACGGCCAAGCCAACCGCACATTGGTCAGCGTTCCAGGTCGTGCACGCCGGGAAAACGAGGTCGCGATTCCCCCAACTCGACCCAGAACACAGGAAAATTCTCCCGTGTCGGCCCAGATATGGACAACTCACAGCGGACACAGCGGACCCTGACGGAGGCCTGGACTGCACGTGACATCCCTGTCGCCTCACAATCTGAACACCAGTCAAGCCCGGACAACACGTCTCCAACCTGAGTTTCCACGGCCACCGGCTGATCCACGGTTGACGACCCCTGCTTTCCCCCCACGGACTTTGAGACTGACCATGATTTCATCGCTCATCTGCATTACCCTAAACCATTATTTTGCTAGTTATGGCTGAATTGTCAGTATGCACCATAAACATACGTGGTCTGCGAAATAGAATGAAGAGAAAAACGTTTTTCAATAATATGAAAAAACAAAAATATGACATTATATGTATTCAAGAAAGCTATATTCATGATAATGATTTACCTACATGGGAAGCTGAATGGGGAGGGAAAATATATCACAGCATGGGCACGAGACACAGCCTGGGGCAGTTAATTTTGATTAGGAAACAATTTCCATACGACACTCAATGTATCAAAAGAAACGATAGAATACTGTCTGTACAATTTACACTTGATGACGGAAAATTTCTTGTATGTAACGCCTACGGTCCTAATGATCAAAACGAGAAACAGGCCTTTTTTAGAAATCTGTCAAATCACCTATTTGAACAGAATGCTGAGTTTAAGCTATTGTGTGGAGATTTTAATTGTGTCCTCAGCAATGAATATGACATAGTTAGCGGTGGAAAACACCAAAATACAGACATCCTTGCATTTAACAAACTAGTAACAGACAATGAATTGAACGACCTATGGCGGTTAAACCACCCTAATGCAAAAGAATATACATGGAGCCGAAAATCGCCTATGATCGCGAGACGGCTGGATTATATGCTAGTCTCTGACAGTGTGATAGATCGCGCTGTCGCTTGTAACATCCACTCTCATGCCCAGTCTGACCACAGGCGAGTGGAAATGAGGTTTAAGACTTCCAAACTCAATCGTGGCCCCTCATACTGGAAGTTCAATGACAGTCTGCTGCAGGATCGTCTGTTTGTACAAGAGATGAATTCTTTGTTAGAAGAAATAACAGAACAAACACACAGTGATGATCCAAGTGTACAATGGGATTTATGTAAAGTTAAAATTAAAGAATTCTGCATTACATATTCACAAAATAAAAACCGTCAGAATAGATTACGGAATGCCAAACTACAACTTGAACTTGACAGAACAGAGACATCATTAGCACACAACCCACAGGACACAACTCTTCTTACGAAAAGAGACAATTTAAAAGAGGAAATTGAAATCACTGAAATACATAAAGCAAAAGCAGCACAAATCAGGTCAAAAGAGAGGTTTATAGAGCAAGGTGAGAAAAACACCCGCTACTTCCTCAGCCTTGAGAAAACGAGAGCGAATGCAAAAGTAATGGACAAGCTAACAAATGCCGACGGCGAAGTATTTACAACCCAAAATGAGATAATGAGTGCACAAGTTCGCTTCTTTAAAGAGACTTTCAAAAAACAAGCCGATTTTGATAGTAACATTGCCGATCAATTCATGAAAGATATCAATATCCCTAAAGTTTCCGATGATGAAAATCAATTACTAGAAAACGACATTAGTGAAACTGAAATTGCACAAGCCCTCCAAAGTATGAAAAACGGTTCCTCTCCTGGCCTGGACGGCTTAACAACAAGTTTTTGTAAATTTTTCTGGACTAAAATTAAAACTACACTAATGAAATCGCTTCAGTCTGCCTACCAGAAAGGAGAAATGTCCTCAATGCAGAGAAAGGCAGTTATCACCTTAATACATAAAGGAAAAGGCCTCTCACGTGACTCTTTAAACAACTGGAGACCCATATCGCTAACCAATACTGACTACAAAATTCTTGCAAAATGTTTGGCTCGAAGACTAACTGGTGTAATTAAGAACCTCGTTAGTGACGATCAAGCAGGATTTATAAAGGGAAGAAATGCTAGTACCCTCATTAGACTCATTGATGATATAATAGATTATGCAAATGAAACAAATACCTCCGGAATCGTTCTAGCACTGGATTATTCCAGAGCTTTCGATTCAATCTCTAAAGATTTTATATTGTGGTCATTCAGACAGTTTGGATTTGGAGAAAATTTCACTCGCTGGATAGAAGTGCTATCAAAGAACACACAGAGCTGCATAAATTACTCAGGTTGGATCTCAGAGCACTTCCCTGTAGAGATCGGAATAAGGCAAGGATGTCCGTGTTCGCCCTTGACCTTCGTCCTGGCCCTGGAGATCCTGGCATGTAAAATAAGAGCTACTCACGCAATCAAAGGATTCACTGTTACTGACCAGACTACTCTCACCTACACACAAAAACTAGCGATGTTCGCCGATGATATAACGATGCTGCTCAAAGATAAAAACGACTTCGATGTCGCCCTGCAAACAGTCGAAGAATTTACACTGTGTTCCAATCTAAAAATCAACAAAGACAAGACAGAAGCAATGTGGATAGGCTGTATGAAAAAATCACAAGAAGAATACGGAAACATAAAATGGAAGAAGCAAATAAAAATCCTGGGAATATACTTCAACAACAGCATACCAGCATCTAGTTTAGTAGAAAACTGGACACCACGACTGGAAAATATAGAAAGATTAATTGCCCGTTGGTCTAAAAGAAACCTTAGTATTAGTGGAAAAATATGTATCATTAAAAGTCTGTTAATACCACAGTTAGTTTACCCTATGCAAGCCCTGGTGGCCCCAACACATATTTTGTCTAAAGCCAATTCAACTCTGTTCAGATTCCTGTGGAAGAAGAAATTCACCAATACACGAGCATTTGAAAAAATCAAACGTACAGTTATGTGTGGTTCCCCAGAAAGAGGAGGACTGGCAATGATTAACGTTGCTGACATGCAAACATCTTTCCTCCTTTCCTGGGCCTGGAAAACGCAAACCAAAGATGACCTAAAATGGAAAGTAATTCCTAGCTTAGCACTGAGTAGAATAGGCCCTGGTTTCATTTGTTTCCATGCAAATGTCTCCTCAAAGGAATTTAAAGGCGCGCATTTGATAAAATCCGTCTTTTGGGGGGACGGTACTAAAAAGCTTGGTTGGATAATAAAAATTCAATAGTGAAAGAAAGGAAAACCCTGGAAAATGAATGTGTATGGAATAATGACACAATCAGATATAAAAAACAACCCCTGTTCATAAAAAGTTGGATTAGAGCCTCTTTAATTTTATGTGAAAGACATTACAAAGACGGCCATTTTCTATCCTTTAATGAAATATGCACTATAGTAGGGCGGTGGCCCAACCCGAATGTTTGAATACGGCGCAGTAACCACGGCACTTCGAGCACGCATGATGCTCCCCGTAAAACACAACCAACACTCAGGAAAGCACATCTCTACCAAAGAAATCCATCACCAAAATGGTTCCGCCAAAAAATTACAGAAAATAAGACACCCCACCCCATGTGCTTCTCGAACTTCTGGCAAAACAAATATGGTTTAACGATCAACCAAGAACATTGGCTAGTCGCAACACATACAACTAAAGAACAAAGGCTTAGGCTCCTCCACTGGAAAATACTGCATAACATCTACCCCAACGGCAATCCTTACTGTCCAAGATGGAGTACGAACAAATGATAAATGTGAACACTGTAATGTTACAGATTTTATGGAACACTTTTTCTGGCATTGTGTCAAAGTAAAACCGTTATGGTCATCCGTAATAGATCACATTTACAAACTTTACAGGGGAAAACGTTATTCTGACTAGAAACCGACATTTTATTCGGCTATAGGACCTCACAATGTAAGAGATTATACTTGCTCGATCGTTAACCTCTTTATTCTAGTAGCAAAGTTGTCCCATCAGCAAGTATACAATTGGAACCCGTACTGACTTAAAAACACTGTTTGAAACTGAACTGAGAATTAGACACGTGACGTAGTTGCTTTTCACATGATTGTATCAGATTATCTCTGCATATGTGTCTGGACTGCCGGTCCTGCCCGGCCACCTCTCCTCTCTCTCTCTCTCTCTCTCTCTCTCTCTCTCTCGCACCCACACACACACACACACACACACCACACACGGCCATCTCTCTCTCCTCTCTCTCTCTCTCTCTCTCTCACACACACACACACACACACACACACACACACACACACACACACACACACACACACACACACACACACACACACACACACAAACAGAGCATCTGTTGGTTAACGTGTTGGGTGAACTTGTGTATGTACAGTCCTAGTGTACACGACATCTTTCCCTTTAATGTAATTGTAACAACTGCTATTTTGCTGTCTGTCGTTACCCACAAGCAGCGGGTACGACAATAACACACTCATGTTTGTAAAAGAAAGAAGGAAAAAATATTCATGAACTAAGTACTGTTGGGGATAAAAAAAGGAGCCAATGAAGAGAGGATGCTCGACAAAACAAAACAAAAAATAAAATAAAACAAAACAAAACAAAAGTCTGATGCATCCTGCATGCAACTGAGGCTCAAAAAAAAAAAAAAAAAAAAAAAAAAAAAAAAAAGTATAATAAGCAATAAGTATTTTACCTTCTTCGATTCATAAGTCAATCTATAGGATGCGAGGGAAACAGTTGACTGCAATATTGATAACAATTACTGAAATTTACCGATTTAATGATCGGGAAAATCATAAATACAAACTAAATTAGATTCATGCCAAGACAACACGTAAACCACACAAACATATCTCATGACAACAGTAGCAGTTGCAACTTTTGTCTAACGAAATAGAGAAGAGGAATCTAGGCTGAGTTTTCTCCCTTCAGAAGGTTATCTCTCTTCCAATCCACGTCGCGGTTCTTACAACTGGTGTTGTGCGCGACTGCAGATGGAGATGGAGTTTCTCTCCCGGTTGATTTTCGAAGAACCGTAAGTAAAGGATCTGTTTCTGTGTTGCTTTTTATCCGTGCAGTTAGATTTTAGTCTCCTTTACCCCCCCCCCCCCCCCATCTTTCTTATTTCTTTTGGATCATTTGGATAAAGTATAGTTTTTGCTGACAAAGTCAACCGGTCGGGTCTTTTTCGTCTACGACATCGGATGACGTCATTCGAATCAAAACGACATTGAGCTGACAATATGGCTTTGCCCCACAGAAAATCAGTCTTCAATTCATCTGACGACATCCAAAATGCTTCAAAAACCACGGATGAATCATTTCAATCCAAGCAGAGCCGAATACTTTTAGATGTATTTTCCCTCCATATTTCTTTGGAAATCAACTTCGCTTGCTCTTCCGACCATGGACAGATGCTTGTTCGATGGGAAAATGCCAGTCGTTTGGGTGGCTGGTCTAAATTTCAGAAATTTCTTTCAGATGGTTTTTTTTTTTTTCGATTCTAAAAAGTTTATAACAACATTGCGGAATGCCCACTCCACCCACTTTCATACACAAAACAACTAGCCGTACTGATAAAACTGAAGGAAATCTAATTTTTCATCTTACCAATAAGCCTGCTGTCTCTTCGTCTCTCCTCTAACAGAATCAACGATATTTGTTGCTCAGAACTTCCGGATTGCGAGAAGGACGAGATCTAAGCTTAGTGCAGTTGTTTCTTTTTCATAGATTTCTGGTCTAAAACTGTCTTTAACCATGAAGTGTCATATTTTTTCTTATGTTTATTTTATGATTACCGTGATCTTTATTTAGAAAATTACTTGGAAATACGAATTTTCGATTTAGATTTAGTGCCGATCTGGTACTCCTACTCTAACGTTTCCGACATTTTTAATTAGGACATGCGTAGAATAGCCAGTGTGACCAACTGCTAATCTAACTCTTCCCCGTCAATGTTTTTGGGGAAAATGGTAACGAAATGAATAAAACGGCATGCGGAAAGATTCGGGCATTCTATAGAAACCTTCCATCAAATTTTGTTTCATGCAGATTTAGTGGAAATACTTTTTTTTCTGTGAATGAAATTTCGAAGTGGAACGTCGATGATCGAATGCATGCAAACAATGGCAATGAACACAGTTTCGCTAGACCAGAAATTTACAGGTAGAAAACCAAAAGAAGTAGGTTCTGACGGTATCACTATCTATCACTAAATGGCACCAGTTTCACTTTCTGACACCAAATGTAGACGTTTCGCACGACTACAAGTCCGGAAATTATACGTGTTGCTCTTAGCTGTCAGGATGTGGTGTATGGCCGTTGAGGCGGTGCAAAGCAACCCATGCAATCAATCAACCATCCACACACACTCACGCACACCATGCAGGAACGAATACAACGAACAACATGCAAGTTACCAATCGGAAGGGCTGTTGAAGTTGAAGATGTTGAAGTTTACTCCAGTGAATCACACACACAAGCACACACACATGCACTCGCACATCCGTTCGCCATTCTCTCGCACATTCTCACGTCATTCTCACGTCATGGTTCTCGCACCATGACAACAAGTGTAACAATAGTCGTAGAATCAGTTTGAATGTGTGACCGCTTGCGCTAAGTGTAAAGCGCAACACTGTATCGCTGTACTAATCATCAAGATAGAGTATATCGAGCGTACAGGTGCGCTCACAGCGAAACTCGACCAAAACTGACTTAACTTGGCTTTAAAGAAGACCGAATTGGGGTTTAAATACATTGCGGGTTCGGTCATTTCTTCTTTTTATGTTGTTTCCAAACATGCGTCATCGACGCTGGCATGTATGGTCCGCCGAACGCGCTTCTCCTCCTCAGTGAGTGCCGTCTGTGTGGATGTGTGTGCGTGCGTGTGTGTGTGAACTGTGTCCGGGCCCGTTTCTTCGAAAATACTTAACCGAATGGCTTCAAATTTGGGGTATCCAAATATATCAAAATGTTACATTAGACGATTCAAGCGTGTGATGATTGCTTAAGTGATTTGGGAGTTATCGCCCTTTTGAGACAAGTTGGTTGTCTTTCGTGTACAGGCGTAATATTTATTTAAATCACTCAATTTTTTGGCAGTAGATAGCTTGAATACGGACTCTGAACAGAGTCACTACTAGAAAATGGTCGCTCTTATAGTTTTCATGTAAACCGAGCCTGAGTTGACATTGCATGTGAACCCAGTTCAGATGCCTATTTCTCCGAAAATCCTGAACCGATCGATTTCAAATTTGGGGTTTTTAAATGAATCAAGATTGTTGAATAGAAGGCCCGATCCAGGTACGATTGCACACATGATTTGCGAGTTATCGCCCTTTTCAGAAAAAGTAACTTTCTGGCGTTTAAAGGCGTAATATTTACCTAAACCACTCCATTGTTTGGACATAGATAGCATAAATACGGACTCTCAACTAAATGAATTTTGGAGGTTGTCGCTTTTATACTTTTGGCGTAAGCCGTACCTGATGAAAGTGCTGGTGAACACACTTTAGATCTCAAAATCGCTCCTACTATACATAGATAATGAGCCTGGGGTGCCATAAAAAATATACAAAAAAAATTAGAAAAATTCACTGCAGCCGTTATCGTCAGTTGACTCGAAAATTTGTACTCACAGCACATTTCCTCTACAAGCCACACGCCTCACAAACATCGAAGAAGAGACGCACGCGCACTGACGTAAAGTAAGTGCGTCATGTTTGATTGACGTGATGCTGTTTTTTCTTGGGGGTGTCTCGCCACTTTCTTTCCGATTTCCTCTGTTTGGAGACGTGGTGTATTTTACTTCTACTATGTCGCCATCTTCGTGCAATCGCAGAGAAGACACGGGATATAACAGAATACAACTCCAATACTTTATGAACAGAATATGCACGGAGAACAAATTCATGAAAGAAGAAGAACCCAGAACGCTGTGCAGGGCTGCTTACGTACTTTACAGGTCAGATCCATCGCAGAAAAGGCACGCGCGCACTGACGCAAAAGGCAGTATCAGCGTCATTTTTCCGACGTCATGTTTGATTGACGTGATACTGGCATTTCTTGGGGATGTGTCACCACTTTTTGGGCGTTCTCTATCTGTAGACGGGGAAAGCGGGAGTTTCATTGATGTAGTGTGCTTTGTTTTTCCCACTGACTCTCACTCAATAGCATAGTAGAGTGAGAGAACACCACATAGGTCTCAATGGAGCGCAAACGCGGCTCGCGCGAGTCTGTGTGTGTCAGTGTGTGCGTGTGCGCGTGCGTGCGTGCGTGTGAGTGTGTGCGCGCGCGCGTGTGTATGTCTGACATAACACATAGTTAGAAAACGTTCGCCGCGCAGACTTGTCTGTTAAACATATTGGGTCGGTATTAATTCGATCTTTACACTGCGCACGCAGCAGCAACACTTCAATTTTCATGGGCCTGCTTTCATTGCAAGAACTGTATCAAAGTTATTACGCCAAATGTATTATGCGTCATCCCAGTGAGGAAAAACGTCATAGATTTCAAAGAATACAACTTGACGTCTCTCTTCCAAAAACAAGATTGGGGTGACAGCCCGGTCAGTTGTTTCCATTCAGAGAGAGAGAGAGAGAGAGGAGAGAGACGAGTGAGATGAGAGTGTGTGTGTGTGTGTGGTGTTGTGTGTGTGTGTGTGTGTGTGTGTGTGGATACATGGCATTACAAAAGAACGACCGTGACGATAGCAGGTGATCAAATGGAAACAACATATTGGGCTGGTGGCCATCTTGTTTTTTTTTTACTACTTTACTATCCCTTTTGGGAAATTCAGGCTGCTTCCCCTAGGGAAAGTGCGTCGCCGCGGTGCAGCGCCACCCAATACCTATCCTATATTTTTTTTACAATTTTGATGGGGGAGGCCGGAAAGCCGGATTACCCGGAGAGAAACCCCCGATGAGCAGCCCGGTAGCCAGGAAAAACCGGCATCACATTTCACAAGTTCGACCTGGGATCGAACCCACACTTCATCGCCATGACATTGGTGACGGCCGTTCAGTAAGACAGTGGCTAAATCCGACGTGCTACCCATTAGACCACCGCTCACCCCTCTTGTGCGTCTACTAGCATTCCGGTGGAAAAGAAATATAACTGCATGCAGACAGGTGATATGTGGGGCCCGCTTTTACACCATTGGTGATCTCAATCTCAATCGTCGGCGTGCACCACTGTTGAAGTGTTGGTGTTGGTTTTGCTGAAATGGTACAGGCCACTGTCGTGATTTTGGGCTGAGACACTGCTCAGCTAACTTTTCCCACTGTGACATAACTGACATCACATGCAATGTATGTACTATTCTGAAATAAAAGCAAGCTATCATTGAATGACTGAGGTAGATAACTGACATTTTCTGACCGTGGCCTAAACCACAGTCATTTTCCTTACCTTACCCCGTAATCTTGATCAGTCTACTGAGGTAAAATAATAATTTTGAACGTTTCTAGTAGGACAAACCTAAAATGGTCCGGCACAGTCCTGGAATCAGTTTTCAGTCTCCGACCACAACATGATACCAGTACCCAAGGCACTTTGGTCACACACTGTACTGTACTGGCATAAAGATAAGATAGTAATGTAATTCTGGATTTCCCTGCAAAGAGGAATTGCCAGCTGTCGCATAATCTGAAATGACACTGATTACTTGAAACACTGAAATACGACATTTAAAAGACAACTGAGACAGATCATCACATTATAAGTCCAAGAGCTGACTTATTTTATCAAGCAAGTTCTGACATGACTCATGAAAAACAAAACAAAAAATACACGTAACATAAAACAAACTATACTTAAAAATTAAATTATTATCTCTCACTGACTCTGTCTCCCTGGCTCGCACGCACCTGGCATGCACGCACACGGGCACACACGGCACACTCACACACACACACACAGAGCGCCGGAGTACTGTACTGACCTTGGGTACCGTAGGCCTATACACTCACTGTGACTGTTGGAAACTGAAATCCAAACCGGACAGTCAGTCACGGACCATATCAGCGTAAACTGATCAGCCGAAAGTCAGTACTGTATATCAGTATCAGTGCATGCCGGTTAACTTCAGTCGGCCGGCCTAACCCGGTTCATGTGCCTGTCAGTGGAAAGGTTACAAAGGTCACCATGACCCTAGATTATAAGTGTATCCCAATCGGAATCATATAGAAAAAAAATAATAATAACTGAGTCAGTACTAGGTTGTCACGTTCGTGGTACTGGTTACGCAATTAAGGCCGGGTTGACCGTCCCTGGACGGACCGGACGCCGGGCACTGAGAAAAACTCAGTGTTATTTTGGCCGCACCTCGTCCTAAGCATTTTGCGTTGTTTACGTGACGGCATATCAGCCCCCGCCGCAAACACACACGCAACCAATCGCAGAATGCAGTTCGAATTACATCAAGTTATGCGCAGTCCGCTCAGTCTACACAAAGCCGGGGTTTCGCCAAATGACGTCAGAAACGACGGCCGTTCTAAAACAGGAAAGGGGATCGCCGACCCGGAATGCCCGGAACAGCTGACAAGTGCGATACACAACAAACTCCACTGCAGTTCTCAGCCTACAAATATTCTCTATTTTCATGCCGTGATTAGTCCGCGGAGGACAGCTATGACCCAGCTGTCAGAGTTCAAAGGGCGGAGATTTGCCTGAATCAGACAGTCTGACCTTGGGAAACGCAAAGGTGGATGGCCGCATTTCGTGTGGCACCTGTTGTACTCTCGCAAAAATGCGTCAGCGTATGCAAACGGATATTAGGGTTGCATTGGCAGAAGGCTGGAAGAAAAGTAACGGCTGCTTTAGCCCGTGCATCGTCCTCTCGCCGGCACGTTCATTAGTCCCAAATGACCTCGCCCTTCACTGGGGTACACGACTCCGTCCTTCAGAGTTACATTCGAACAACCGCATGTGAGCTCATTTGAACGATGGCTCTTACACTGCGAGCTTGTGCATACTGTGTCTCCAACCTTTTCGTCAAACGGTCAGGAGTATGCTGGCCTGCCGTAAAGGTAATGTTGGAACAGTTTTCTGATGACTGCATAGATTGTATTTTATGATTTCTCAGTTTTATGCCGGACAAAACCATAACATTGCGTGACGTGACACACTGACATAGTTAGATCAGTCACCGACCTAAGTACGGTTGGACTGCAGGAAGTCCTGTACACACCTGCTGTATGGCGGAATCGAGGCAGTGCTGAACTTGATTAGCGCCACACAAAAATTATGACTTGCCCTCAAAGTGCGGGGAACTTGAATAATGAGGTATGCCTCTCAATCTGTCACAGTGACCCTATGAAAATAAGAAATTTTAGTTAGCTTATACTTAATGATAGTCTTGACAAAATTCCGTTTATGGTAAATAATGAGGTTATTGCTTTATTACTGTGTGTGTGTGTGTGTGTGTGTGTGTGTGTGTGTGTGTACACAGTGTCTGGATATGTATATAAATTATTCAGAACCAGCTCTGCCAGACTACACTGAACTGAAAGCAGCATACCCACAAAAGGCAGTTCAGTCAAATTCAGTTCAGTTCAGTATAACTTTATGCAGAAGGTTTTACACTATGCCTGTACTGCAATTCTGTAAGGAATGGTAGGGATGGGTGTCTCAGAATATCAGACTAAAAGTGTGTGACCTAGTTACTCTGTGTCTGAGAAATAGGCCAGCTCTGATGTAGTCAGAACCAGCAGTGGAGTCTTCTTGCATGAAAGCCAATGATGCTTTAATTTCTTATTTCTTGGCATGCAATTAAAACTAATAAAAGGCCTTTTGTTGAGAAAAAATGTAAATTCCACAGTATCCAGTCCCAGAAACTCAAACTAAAAGTGCATGACCCAGTTACCTTGAACCCAGCTAGAAATATAGGTAGTCTCTCTTGTACCACCACCAGTGGAGCTCACTTAATTGTACTTGTACAAAAGCCGATGATGCATTCGTTTGTAATGAAAGCTACATTCATATGTGATTCGTCATGTGAAAACATAGCTCAAGTTGCTTTTGTTGAGGAAAAAAAAAAGTAATTTCCATTGGTATAAATGCTTTCAACAGCTCAGTTTACTGGCCTTATACACTTTGGGTATGTAGGGTTGCCCTTGGAGAACATACAGGCAAATACTCACCACGTACTGTATTTTATATAAGTATGAACTATTTTTATTCCACAGGGGCTTGGGCACACATTTTCAACCTCCTCGAAACGAGACGCAAAATTTTTCGACAATGTCCATGATGCAATCAAGGATATTCATGATGGTGCCACCATTTTGGTGGGAGGTATGCCTTAAATATTGGTATATGTATTGATGGGGTTTTTTGTTTTGTTTTTTTCAATTGCACTCTGCATTGGTTGGCTGTGTCCTCTAGAATCCAATACACTGTATAAGATTACATCAATTACATACAACTGTGTTACCTCCTTCTGTCCTCCATATCTGTCTTCTTCACTTCAGCTTTACACTCCTTCACGACAACTTCGTTCTGCTGCCGACACTCGGAAACTCTATATCCCTCATGTCAGAACAAAGACCTTTGGTCAGTGTAGTTTTTCATACCAGGGTCTGACTTTTTGGAATGATTTCCCAGCATCAGTCAGATATGCAGACACAAAACCACCCATCAAGCAAAACCTGAAAATCAACCTCTTCACTGCCCTCAGCCTATAGCTGTTGCCACGTTATCATCTTGCTGGTCATGCGTGTGTGTGTGTGTGTGCGTGTGCGTGTGCGTGTGTGTGTGTGTGCCGGAGCAGCGGATGCCATGTATGATGCTCCACAGTATGTGTTTGTAGTTAAATGTATTTGAGGATGAATGTTGCGTGTGTTTCTGTGTGAGTGAGTAATTGTTGACTGTAAGGCGGCCTGAGCTCCTGCGGGAGGGAGGGTGTCCCTTAAATACCTACTATTATTATTATTAATTCACCAGTCAGAAATGATTTAAAGTTTAACTACACTGATAACTGATGGAGTTTGGTAAGGTAGGGTCTTGGAATATATATCTTAAGTGGCCATTGCATTTGTTGTAAAAAGACCAGAATGATACTTTTCTGCTATGAATGTAACATATCACATTCCTAGTAAAACATGTTCTTTTGCTCTATGAGTCCTAATGACAGATTGATAAATGATATTTTTTCAGCTGTAAGTGGCACACAGGGAAGGAAATGTTGATCACTAGTGTGACTATAATAAGAACTGCTGTACATTGTATTTTCCATCCCTGACTTTTCATTTTCCACTGCAGGATTTGGCATTTGTGGGATCCCGGAAAACCTGATTCATGGATTGTTGGATACAAAGGTGAAAGACCTGACTGTTGTGAGCGACAATGCTGGTATTGCTGACTGGGGTCTGGGCTTGTTGCTGCAGAAAAGACAGGTAAGTTTAGTTCCAGTATGTGCATTTGTGTGTGATGTACAGCTGCATACAATCTGGCTTTTTTCCCTTACATCTCCATCTTACCCCTGCACACTTGTAGTTGTATGAAAGACAGGAGCTGTAACAACAAATTCAAATGCCTTTTTTTATGGTACCTTTTGTAAGACCTTATCCATGGTCTTGAGAGAAAGCCTTTTCAAACTGCCTGTGACATTAACCCTTTCAAGCATCAGAAAATGAATTGACTGACTGCTGCAGCGCAGAAAAAGACGGTTGTAGCGCATAATTTACAAGAGGAGCAAATGACACAGTGGGGCGAACTAGACCAACGCAGCCTTAGTGAGATATAAGTCTTTACTCATTTTCAGATAAAAAAGATGATATCATCATTCATCGGACAGAACAAAGTGTTTGAAGACCAGTACTTACATGGCGAGCTGGAGGTGGAGCTGACACCACAGGTTTGTAGCTCTGCCTTTTGTTGGCTCCCTTGTGTAACAATGGGAGTCTATGTTATAACCCTCCGTCGTCTGTCTGTGTGTGTGTGTGTCTGTCTGTCTGTCTGTCTGTCTGTCTGTCTGTCTGTCTGTGTGTCCGCAGTAAACCTTAACATTGGCATTTTCTAAGAATCTACAAACAGCAGAGTCACCAAACTTGGCATGCCGATAGACAGCCATAAGACCTTTCAAAATAGATCATTTTGAATGACCTTGACTCAAGGTCAAGGTCACTAAAGCTGTCTGTTTGAAAATTTTACATTGGCATTTTCTTGGAGTCTACAAATACCAGAGGTTTTCAACTTTGCATGATGATAGACATTGATAAGAACTTTACAGATATACATGTATTTAATGGCCTTGTGTGAAGGTCAAGGCCAGACAAGCTATTTTCCACATTTCCATGGAAAACCTTAACATTGGCATTTTCTCAGAATCTACAAACAGCACAGGCACCAAACTTGGCATGCTGATAGACAACCATAAGACCTTTCAAAATATATCATTTCGAATGACCTTGACTCAAGGTCAAGGTCACTAAAGCTGTTTGTTTGACAATTTTGCATTGGCATTTTCTTGGAATCTACAAAAACGGGAGGTTTTAAACTTTGCATGATGATAGACATTGATAAGAACTTTACAGATGTACATGTATTCAATGGCATTGTGCCAAGGTCAAGGCTATACAAGCTATTTTTCGCATTTCCACAGTAAACCTTAACATGGGCATTTTCTCAGAATCTACAAAAAGCAGAGGCACCAAATTTGGCATGCCTATAGACAGCCGTAAGACCTTTAAAAATATATCATATTGAATGACCTTGACTAAAGGTCAAGGTCACTAAAGCTGTCTGTTTTAAAATTTTGCATTGGCATTTTCTTGGAATCTACATAAACCAGAGGTTTTAAACTTTACATGGTGATAGACATTGATAAAACTTTACAGATATACATGTATTCAATAGCCTTGTGTAAAGGTCAAGGCCGTACAAGCTATTTCTGTGAAACCGTAACATTGGCATTTTCTCAGAAACAACAAACAGCAGAAGCGCCAAACTTGGCATGCTAATAGACATTGATAAGACCAATATATCCATACCACTTTAAATGACCTTGACTCAAGGTCAAGGTCATAAAAGCTGTCTGTTGTGAATTTCAATACTACTGTTTTTGGAGAAACTACAAATACTAGAGGCATCCAACTTGGTGTAATGATAGACATTGATATCTTATTTGAATGACTTTGACCCAAGGTCAAGGCCATATAGTCAGTTTTGTGGAAAAAGTGAAATATTGCCAGGAACTAAGAACACCAGAGACACCTTACTTGGCTTGATGATAGATAGTGATAGAATTTTACAAACATACTCTTTTGAATGACCTTGACCCCTGTCACAAGGGAGCCGTGGAGGCTTTTGCCTCTCTAGTTTCTGCTTGTTTTGGTCGTGTTTTCCTTTCTCTCTTTAAAACCTCTATGTTCATTACGCCGCTGAGATGAAAACTGCTGCTTTTGAAATTTGAAGCTCTAAGGCTGTTTACCAGAAAGGAGGATGTTTCTTTTGGCCATTGCGACCGTTTTCCCGACTTTGTGGCTTTTAATATTAGAGAAATGCGTCTTTCTTTGAGCCTTTGGTCTATTTTTGAATAGACTGCGACTCGAGAAAGCTGATAAAAATAGCAACCAGTCAGTGCCGTCGAAATGGTCCTCAGTGCTCAGCCAAATAACGTTATCTGCTCAGTGCGCGGTACTCTTCAAGAACAGCTTATACGCAGGCTAGAGTCACCACAATTAAATGGTCTCAGATGCTATACTGTGCCCCAAGTCAGGGGTTATGGAAGCTAAAAAATCTTGCTAGTCCTTCTGGCTAGCAAGATTTAAAACCAACTAGCCCGAAACCATTTCCACTAGCCCAAAAATACATTTTGTCAAATATAGACCTATTCGTAAATAAAAAAAAGATTCACAACACTTTGATAACTGTTATGAACACGCGGTCGCCATGAAGGGTTTCCCGATTTCTGGGATGCGCACGCGCGGCGCGCTTCGCAGAGGAACCACTCTGCACTCACTGAGGTTTTTACTGAGAGTTGTAGCGAGTGGCTCGCGCTAAAAATAGTTACTCTCACCCCAGCGTCACAACAGAAACTGAGAGCGAGAGAGAGAGGGGGGCTCGCTGACAGTACCTTGTACATTCAGCTCTGTGAAAATAGAGCAAGCTTTGCCTCGAAATCTCAACTAGTCCGGCGGGCCAGTGGTAAAACAATTTAACTAGTCCGACGGTATTTTCGCTAGTCTGTGGGCTGTCGGACGAGTCTTTTCATAATCCCTGCAAGTGACTGATTCTGCTGCACAGATTCAGCGCATTTGATGAAAAGATTTCAACACACTGTTGTATGCCTGTCTTTACATATTGATTTCAACACACTGTTGTATGCCTGTCTTTACATATTGAGACTTACCTGCCAAAGAGTCCCCCAGGAAAGTTTCTTGAAAGATGCTGTGACTGTTTCATCTTTGATCTATTGGAGCTTATCTTTGTAGGGTTAAATTTTGGATTATTTTGTTGTGGATCACTAGTCACCCCGAGGGTGGAGGACGGCTTAATGGTGATAGATCAAGAGAAACAAAAATGGAATTTGGTTGGGTCTCTGAGTCAGGTACACTTTTTCTTCTGACTGTGTTCAGGGAAAGAGTATAGTTTTCTGGAAATGGGGGGGGGGGGGGGGGGGGGAATACCTTTTTTTCGGCAAACAGTCTATACATTTTGCACGTGTTTACTTCTGTCATTTCTGATGTAACCAGCTGGCTGCACACAAGGAGTACACATGTATCATTCTTTGCTATGTTTTATCGCAGGGGACGTTAGCAGAGAAAATACGAGCAGGCGGCGCAGGTATACCAGCATTCTACACGCGGACGGGGTACGGAACTCTTGTGCAAAATGGTGGAGAACCCATCATGTATGACCATGATGGAAAAGTTATTGAGGCCAGCAAACCGAAAGAGGTAAGTGAATAAGAGCTGTGTGTTGATCTATAACAGAAATGATCATTTAGATGGTGAAGTGATTTTCATGTTTTGGTTGAAGATTATTTTTCTTCTAAATTTCGAGTGTGCGTATACTTTAAACCCAGTGTCCCTTATTACACACATAATGTGCGTCATTTACGCAGAGATTTTTAGGCTGTATGCACAATTTTCATGTGTAGTCTCCAACAATCTTATGAAAACGATGGGTTCAGTCGAACCATGTCTGTGTAGATGATAACTGCTGATTGGCCATCGGAATTAGTATTGGCGGCTGTGACTGGCTCTTGAACAAAATGCTTTCCCAAGCAGAGGAGTGTCCCTAGACTTGGTTTCATGCAAAATTTCATGATTCGGGCAGGTTTTCGCTTCTCCATTGGCTGCCAAAGCCAAAAACCGATCAGGAGCAAGTGATATAATCAAAGAAATGACTCAGTCTACCGAACAGTTGGACAGTGAACCTGCATGTTTAACAAGTGTTGCGGACAGCACAGAAGTAACTCCTGAAAGTGCCAGTCAAGGGTACAAAACGAAGGTCAAACAACGTGCGACTTTGGGAATTTTCATACTTGGGTCTGACTCGTTGATTTTACAAAATGGCCCTCTGAATTTGACACCGCAAGTCAAAGTGACCCTCACTTTTGAAAGCTGTAAGGAACACTGAAACTTAGTTAGCTCTTAAATGTGTACACTGCAATTGTGTTGTTCTCTGGTCATTTCACTTTCAGTTTTCAAATGACTTTCAGGATAAACATACACCGTCTTGATGAAGAAGTAAGAAACAAACCAGCTTGAAATCATGTTCATGCGTATTGCATGTACTCAGTGACAAAAGCAGGATAACAAAAACTTTACTCTGCCATGATCATAGCTGCCAATTAAAACGGATTTGTCGTACTATTTCTTGCGTAACTGAATTAAATACGGAAATACGGTTTGGTTGCGAAAAATATGTAGGAGACAAAATTGTAATACATGTATTTCGAAAGGATCGTTAGGCATTACAGCTGCGCATGAACCGTAAAATGACAGAATTAGTGTGAATGCACCACCTTTTAGTTCTGACTGGGATATCACAAGTGACTGCCGTATGAGTAAGAGCAGATAAGCTAGAATTGCTTTGCTTTTTTTCACTTTAAGATGTGTGTGTGTGTGTGTGTGTGGTGTGTGTGTGTGTGTGTGTGTGTGTGTGTTTTCTGTTGATATTATTTTCTTTGTACGGCAGAATACTGACAAGTGCTAAAAATACAGACATTTGTGTTAAATAGTACTGACTGACACTTTTGGGGGTTGGCACCTCTGCATGATATTGAACTGCATTGGACTGTTTCATGTGGGGGGTACGTTTGGTAACTTTAAAAACAACATCATCAACAACAAAAAATATTTTATTACCCCTTCTGGGAAATTTTGGGCTGCTTCCCCTGAGAGAAGTCACCACAGTGCAGCACCACTCATCCTACATATCCTGTTATTGAATTTCGCTGGGGGGAGTGGGGGGGGGGGGAGCCGGATGACCCAGAGAAAAAGAACCCAATGATCAGCCCAGTAGCCTGGAAAAATCGGTACCACATATCACAGCTCGACCTGGGCTTGAATCCACGTTTCACCGTGACAGCAGTGATGGTCATTCAGCAGTTCACCTGCTAAGTCAGTGTTCACCTGGATGTGTTGGTTAGGTGTGTATAGGTTTTGCCAAAAATAATAGGTGTATTTTACAGTGGCCAGATTGAAAAGCCATTCAGTTAAGTCCACGGTATAGGCAGGTATCTTGTTCACTTCTCTAGCAGGGTAGACAGTGACATGAAACATCATCTGTCCTGATGAAAAATTGTTTCATACCATCAGTATATTTTTATTAATAATAATAATAATGGGTATTTAAGGGATGCCCTCCCTCCCGCAGGAGCTCAGGGCACCTTTCAGTCAATACGCGCTCATTCACACAGAAACACGCACAACATTCCTCCACACATACATTTAACTACAAACACATTATGTGCAGCATCATACACGGCCTCTGCTGCCCCGGCATGCGCGCGCGCGCGCGCACACACACACACACACACACACACACACACACACACACACACACACACACACACACACACACACACACACACACACACACACATATGACCAGCAAGATGATGATGTGGCAACAGCTATTGGTTAAGGGCAGTGAAGAGGTGGGTTTTCAGATTTTGCTTGAAGGATGGTTTTATGTCAGCATATCTGATGTATTCAGGCTTTTCATGTATTCATTTGTTTCTTTTTGTCCTCTGTCTACTCAGATCATGATCTTCACACTGGTGATGCATTTTACATGCTCATTTTGCCATTAGAGTACAGTTAGTTTTTCTTCACTTCTTTGTCATTTGTTGGATGGGCTTTCTAATGTTCAAATTTCCAGTTTTGGGGTTTTGTTTTTGTTGTTGTTGCTGTTGTTTTTCTTTTTATTTCTTTGTGTTTAGAGTTCATCATTGTTACAAGCTCTTATACCCACTTCACGGGTACGACTTTGAGGATGCTTCCCTTGTTATGACACTCTTATGATGTTGATGATTACCGGCACTGCAGGTGCCATAGTTCCCAGGCCTGGAATGCGGCCCTGTCAAACAGTCCCAAACCACATGCACCTCGATAGCATCGTCATACCATCATGCTCATAATCATGCATATTAAAACATTTCCTCAACTTCCGAGCCCTCCGTGGATTAATAATAAAAAAGCCCAAAATTAACCATAAGTTACGGTCAGAGTTCACATCGGGCTTAACTCTTACTTCAAAAACTTAAATATTGTGAACCTACTTTCCCCTGCAGCATATCCATGCACACCACTGCTTCAGTGTGTGTGTGTGTGTGAAGTCAAAGGAATTAATTGTCTGTAAAAGTTTCACAGGTATAATTATGATATGGTGATTTCGGCACATACACAGCACAATAAACTGGAAACTGCTAGTGCTACAACCCCATACTAGTGTTTGAAACAACGCATTAACAAAAACAGTGACCTAAAATACTGACCGAGTGGACGCAATCCTCGCTGCATAAGCATTTACCACAAAAAAGCACCTGAAAGCAGCAGACGACACTGATTGCTCTGGCAAGTTCGGCAGCCTTCGGCACTTTCCAGAAACAGACTCGAAAGTGGGAGGGTGCCATCCCGTCAATCGAAAAAAAAAATGGTGTTTACGTGCACTTTTTACCCATGTTTATTTTTATTCTTGCAGATGAAGTGTCAAAGCACAATAAGTGCCGTTTTAGTGCACTCCCTCCATATCTTTAAACGAGTTCTGTGAAATTTTTGCTTGCATTTATTTTGTGGGAAAAGGTCAATATTTCTGACAAAATATGCAGGCACCCCTAGATTCATGTATTCTCTTTCACCATTGGGCATAGTTTCACTGGTTAGACCAATCAGAATGCTGCTATTAGGTGTATCTTGACCGAATCAACACACTTGGAACCACAATTTACAATAATTCTTTCCCTGTAAGGAAGAGTTACATACCTTGTTGGTTCATGCTAACAGTGATTAATGATTGGTGTTTCAGAGTCACACATTTGATGGTATGGAGTACATCCTTGAAGAGGCAATCAGAGGAGATTTTGCACTGATCAAAGCTTGGAAAGCAGACAAGGCAGGCAACCTTATCTTCCGGTGAGTTGTAATATTAGGACATACGGTACATTTTCACATACTGAGCCATTGGGAAACCAACTCTCAGATCCAGAGTGATGCAGTGTCATTTTGCATGACGTAGCTTATCACATTGCATATGCATTCACACGCGTGAATTTTGAACGCACGCACTCACGCGCTTTTCTTTCTAAAATGTATTTTTGTTTGCATCTGTTTTGTTGCCTTTGTTCATTGTGCATTACTGTTGCAGGAGAACTGCTCGAAATTTCAACCCTGTCATGTGCAAGGCAGCTCCAGTATCGATAGTGGAAGTGGAGGAGATCGTGGAAGTGGGAGAAATTGCCCCAGAGGACGTGCACGTCCCCCACATTTACGTCCAACGAATCCTCAAGGGACCAAAGTATGAGAAGAAGATTGAGGTATGTTGACTTGTGTTGAAAGGGAAGGTGTATACTTTTTTTTAAAGATTTGCACTGTGTATAGTTATGTCTGGTGTGGCAGCAGAGGTGCAAATGTCACATATGTAGAAGACATACAAGAAGAGTGATTTCTCCTTTGTGTCAAGCAGTGATGATGTGGTACTGTCATATTATAGCATAAAAATCACTTAGCCCTATCTTCATGAAGGGATCTGTGATCTTTCATGCAAAAGACATAGTAACCAGTGTTCCTGGTTACGTGCAGGTGTACGTGTGTGTACGTACAAAACTTGTTAACTGTCGCATAAACAGCGCGTCACAGGAGACGCACGGTTTTGCCATGACAAACAGAATAAATTTTTTGTCCAGTAATCTCCTGGAAACTCCGTGAACAAAAGGAGATCTGTAACTAACAGCAGAGACTTGCAGCATCATGTTTCCGCTGAGCCATTGTGCATAACAGACAGAACCTGACTGGCTTAAGCACTCTAGGACACTTTTTGTCCAGTCATGATGCTCTACATGTACAGTATTTGGTAAGCGTACGGGTTCCTCGCCTTGCCGATTCGCTCTAGTGTGAGCCAGATACCGGTAATACCCTGCATTGTGGTTCTTACCATCAGTTTCTCCTGTTTTTCAGAAACTGCGTTTTCGTAGTGAGGAAGATGTTTCCACACCAACAACCCCACGAGCTGCAAAACGAGAAATGATCATCAAGAGAGCAGCTTGCGAGTTTGAGGATGGCATGTACAGTATCCTTATACATAAAAACTATTGCAAATTGTTTTTGCACCTGTTACAGGGATAGTATTGGGGTTTAGTTGTAGCCCAGTTTCTTCATTGAGACTATTAGTGAATAGGCTGTCTTTGGAGTGAAGTGGGGGCAGGGGTGTGTGTTTGTGTGTGTGTGGGGGGGGGGGGGATGATTTATACTGGGAAGAGAAGGTCTAGTGGTTAAGACTTAGTCACCATTGCGAGAGGCCAGGTATGAGTCCCACTCGGGGCGAAGAAGTTTTCTTTCTCATATGTGGCACTGTTCATTTGGGCCGACTGTCGGGGTGTCTTTCCGAGTACTTCGGCTTCTTTCTCCTTTGCTTTGGAAATGTTCAGCCCACAAAATTAAAAAATAAATGCAATTCGAAAATTCCCGAACTTAAATTGCTTAGCTGGCCCTTCACACCCCGTGATTGTAATGTCTTCATGTTCAGTGTGTGAGAAAATGCGTGTAATTCACTTGAGCTTGCATGTTGGGTTTAGTTCACGACGCTTTGAGCCAAATACGAGGGCCTCTCACTATATTTTGCAACCTGGACGAACTAATGACGTCACTACTTTTCTGTTTACATCACATCGTAGACCAGTTTCATAATACTTATGAAAACAAAAATTACTTGATTCCGTACAACCGTTTATATTCCATGTGACAAAATGTGCAGTAAGGTTGACGGGTCTTTAGCCAGCAGTGTTGACCTTTCTGGGAGGGATTTTCGTGCCATGATGTATTATGACTACTGCTGGGGAAAATCTGTTCAGGGATGTTTTCAAAGTATAAAACACTGTATTGGAGATCAATCTCCGTCCAAAGCCACTGGTTTTAGGTGGTTCCGACAGTTCATGTCTGGCCAGACAACAGTTGAAGACGATGACCGTTGTGGTCGAATGGCAACGACCGTTACCCCAGAAAACGTCTCTAGGGTAGAATCCCTGATTAAGAAGGGCCCAAAAATGATGTACGCTGTAACACAGGATATCATGAAGATTCCATCGGGAAATCTCATTTGCATCCCTCACGACTGCCTTGGCATAGGGAAATGTTGTACCCGTTGGGTGCCCTACAACCTGACTGAAGAGCAGAATCGGGGTAGGGTGAACTGGTGCACCCACATGCTAAGAAAATTTGACGGAGGAAGGTCCCCCTGGGGTCTGGGACATCGTAACAGGAGACGAAACCTGGGTATACTAATACGACCCCGAAACGAAGCAACAGTCGGCGGTGTGGGTCTTCCCAGGTGAGATCCCACATGTGAACTTCAAATGAAACAGAAGTGCTTCCAAAAAATTGATAGCCTGTTTCTTTGCAAAATCTGGCCACTTTGCCACCATACTGCTTGAGGACAGAAAGACAGTTACGGCTGACTGGTATGTTAACCACTGTTTGCCTAAAGTCTTCCAGGCATGGTGCAAACAGCGTCCCCGAGCAGGTGTCCGTGGTCTACTGCTTCATCATGAAAGTGCCAGCGCGCACATAGTAGCTGCAACTCTGGACTGTCTAGCCGAAAATAATGTTCAGCTGGTTACCCACCCACCATATTCCCCTGGCTTATCCCCCTGTGACTGTTTTTTTGTTTCCTTCCGTCAAGAGGCAGTTGAAGGGAAAGCAGTTTCGGAGCGCAGAAGATGCCCGAGCATTGTTCGAGGGTGTCATTTTGGACCTACCCCAGTCAGCATGGTCAGGTGTCATGGACAGCTGGTTTGAGGGGATGGTTAATTGTGTACAAGCTGATGGGAGGTTCTTCCAAAACCTTGAGTAGACAGATTGGTTGTAAGTGTTCATGAAAAGCCAGGTTGCAAAACATAATGAGTGGCCCTCGCATTTGTGATAAAGCGCCCATACCAGTGCGCTTATTATTATTATTATTATTATTATGTTTTGTTCAATGAACCTTGACTTTGTATAGTCAACCTTGGTGTTGGGATGCCAGTACTTGCTTCCAATTTCATCAGACCTGGAATAAAGGTGTACCTGCAGAGTGAAAATGGCCTCCTTGGAATGGTAAGTGGGTTACTTGCTGACAAAAATGAACAGTGGCATCTCTGCATTCAGCTTGCTGTGAAGTTAGTATGGTATTTGAAATTGTGATCACTTTATCAACAGTTTAGAAAGTTCCTGTGGTTTGTGCTGTACGAGCCCTCCCTGCCTGTCGGCCTTACTTTGTAAGTATCAACCGTCGTGCACTCTGCGTCCCACTAGCAAAAAACTTCTCAAAAAGTGTAACATGAAAACTGCCGGAGAGCGCTCATTCAGCTTCTTAGCCCCGACTGTCTGGAACTCCCTGCCAATCGAACTCTGCCTTCAGACCTCACTGCCTCTGTTTATATCCCATCTGAAGACCTTTCTCTTCCACCAGGCCTTTGATAGAACCTCTGTTAAGCCTGTCTGTGTGTACCGTGAGTTGGTTGCACTGCCAAATTGTATGTAAGGGGGGATGTAAGTAGTGTGTGTGTGAATGTGTGTGTGCTTTAAGTGCAGCGAGTCCTTGGAATTTGGAGAGCAGCGCTCTATAAAAACTATTTATTATTATTATTTTAGTGGAATTTCTGTATTGATCAGAGTACAATTAAGAAAAGGCAAGAGGTCCCATTTGTCTGTAGTCACAGGAATGTACACACCAAATAATTCACACTTCTTTTTGGTAAAATTTCTAATACACACACACACACACACACACACACACACACACACACACACACACACACACACACACACACACCTACCTGTACAACAAGCATATGAAGTACTGGCACAACTAACGCAGACGCAATACTTACGAACGACTTTGTGAAATCCAGTGTTGGCAGGCACATGCAGGTGGCCGTCTGAAGTGACATCACCAGTTTGTGTGGAGCAGACAAATCTAATGGCCGCCACTGTACTCGATACGTGCTAAATTCGAGCAGGGAGTACTGTTCACATGGGGTCAATGGCAACATTACACACTTACAGAGCTGTAAAGTAGATTTTGGGCAGACCACTGACTGAGTACTGGCATTGTCTGTGCGAAACACTTTTTTTGCCACAGTAAGAGTTGTCCATCCTATACAATGTATCTTTGGAAAAAAAAAGGGGAAATACATATGCATGTATCTTCATATTTTTCAGGGCCCATTCCCTCTTCCGGGAGATGAAGATGCTGATTTGATCAATGCTGGAAAGGAGACTGTGACCACTGTGCCAGGGGCCGCATTCTTTGCCAGTGATGAGTCCTTTGCTATGATTCGCGGGTATAGTATAGGTTTGAACATTATCCAAGTTAAGTCAAGTCAAGTCAAAATACTTTATTTATCCCCGTAGGGCAATTCATGCGGGCGAGCATAAGACACATAAAGAAGTTAAGATCACTAAATTCATATAATTGTACACTCTCTCTCTCTCTCTCTCTCTCTCTCTCACACACACACATATCCTGCACTTGGTGACTAACTGGAGAATTATAAGCATGAGGCAACTAAAAAAAAAAAGAAAAAAAAAAAAACAAGTATCACAAGCATCACAGAAGCGGAAGCAGCAGCTTATTAAAATACATCACAGTAATCATGGCACTCAGTGCTTCTCGTTGAGAAGGGATATTGCTATGATTTCAATGCTGATGATTGGTTCTTCAGGTTGTAGCAGACCTTCTTGGTGGAAAGTTTCTGTGGTTTTGTGGGGGAAACGACACTGAATATTTTACACAAATATCTCACCCAGGTCTCATCCATTTAATTCTGAGACACCAGACTCATGTAATAGGTCATGCTTTGCACCTTTCATAATTCACACATGGACTAGCAGAGGTGGGCCACATCCTGGGACCAATGTTATCCTGTCCAGCAAGCAGGATTATGTCAGTGAAACTCTAGATGGAACAGTGACTTGTCCCGTCGTAACTTTACAATGCTCGCATGGGGAAGATCTGCTTAAGTGCTGAGGAAAATTATATATGTATATTAAATTTAAGTAAAGTTTTTGTTTGTTTTGTTTTGTTATGATCAGAGGTCACTTGGATCTCACTATGCTGGGAGCCATGCAGGTATCACAGTATGGAGACTTGGCCAACTGGATGATTCCTGTAAGTGCAATTTATTTAAAAGATATGTTTTTGGTTGCGTTTTCTTTACTCGACTTAATATCATTTTCTAGTACATAATTATGACTGATGTTAAAGCCTCTCTGTCTGTAATGCCACTGAGATGGAAAACTGCGGTGCCACTTTCAAAGCTCTAAGACTGTTTGCCAGATAACAGGATGTTCAGTTGACTGTGGTGACTGTTTTATCGCTTCTACTACATCTGTTAGAGAAATACGACTTTATTTGACCCGACAGTCCATTCAGACTGGGACTGGAAAAGTGTTGTATAAAATAACCACCAATCAGCGCCATCTAGCTGGTTCTCTGCAACCAGATTCAGGGATGGATTTACTCAAATATGCCAATGAGACATTGTCTCCTTGACCAGTCATTTCTATGAGACAATCAAGTTCACCCGCATCACTCTGTCACATGTCTGTGCCGAGAGCCTGTTCCTAAGTGCAGTGACGTTCAGGTTCTGAACGGGAAAGGATCTCTCGATCGCAGAACTGAGAAAACTGATAACGCGCCAATATTTTTTGCAACTCTTTCGAGTGAGAGTTCCTGGCAGCGCGCGTGGCGAGTGGGATAAGTAAGCCTCATCACTAATATTAGATTAGTGTAACAGACTCTATGACTGACACGGACAGCGCATCTCTGCTTCGCGTTGTCAAGTGCGCTTGTGATGTCATGTTCGTGCGACATATGACGCATTTAGCGAAATTTCTATTCGACATTTTATCAAAATATGAGACATAGTCGCACGGCACTCGAGAAAATCGATCCCTGCAGATTACATTGTAGGCGGTATGGTAGACTTCTCCTTGGCGCACATATCCATCTCTGCTGAAATGTTCGCAGTGCGTGGTGCGTGCGACAGTATTTCTGTTCACCACAACACCGGTCTAGCATACAACGGCTGGTACACTTCTAGAACACCATTACCTCAACTAGAGTCACCAGAACGGCTTCAGATGCTATATTGTGATGCAAGTAGCTGATTCTCTTGCACTGAATAAGCGTGTTCGATGGAAAGTTTTCCCCACAATGTTGTGTGTCCATCATGGTAATTGAGACTTTATTATTGAAGATACAAGCTGTTCTGCAGGACCCTCTTGCTTTTCCGGGCCATCCACAGCGACATGTATGTCAAACAGAACAAGCCACCCGGCTGAACATTCAGGATGCAGTATTGCGCCAGCCCTTACCTAGATTCGTGCGTTGCTGTATGTATGCTAGACGCATGCATTCGGGTTTTAAAGAATGTTTGTGTATTTGCACAACCTCACCCATTCAACACCAGTCCTGTTTTGCAGGGCAAGCTGGTGCGAGGAATGGGTGGCGCGATGGACCTCGTGGCAGGAAACACTATGGACACGGGAATGGGTGGTGCCATGGACATGGTGTCCGGTCACCACTACAGGGTCATTGTCACCATGGAGCATGTTTCCAAGGTCAGGGTCACTGTCATCCTCATTGACTTATTGTGCAGTTGGATCCACAACGGGTGGTGGCTACAGTTCTTGCCCCCAATAACATGATAATAATAATAATATTGATAGGAAGAATAGTAATAACAAAATAATCATAATAATGTGACCTTTGTTCACGGGACTTCACTATATGTGGTATATATGTAATTAGTTTTAGCAGACATGTTTTAGATGTCTCAATCATTATTCTGAAAAAAAAAAAAAAGGATTATTGGTGCCCTTTTTTTATATGTTCTGTATCAGTTCGGCCAACCGAAAATTGTCAAGGACTGCACCCTGCCCATAACAGGAAGAAACTGTGTGGACATGCTTATTACAGACATGGTAAGTCACTGGCTTTTTTATTTTTTAGTTTTCACTTGCGTTATTGGCTCTCTGTGTGCATGTGTGTGGTGAGTGGATGGGTGGGTGGACAAGTGGGTGGTAGCTCTAGCAAATGCGAGAGGTTGGGGGTAAGTGGCTGGGGGGAAGGGGGGGGGGGGAGGAGGGGTAAGTGGGTGGTTTAGGGGGTAATTCTGAGGCCTTCATTTGTAGTAGTAGTTTTATATGTTTAATAGAACATAGTGGATTTGGGGAATTCATTTGCATTTCGTCGTTCTTGTCTTTTGTTGTATATTGTTGTTGGGTAGGTTTTTTTTGTGTGTGATTGGGGTGGGAGGAGGGGGTTTAAATGTCTCAGTAGACTTTTCTGATGTACAATATATTATTTCTGCCACTTACCCCTTCATTACTGTAAAGCACCAAATAACCAACTAACCCTTCATTACTGCTGGGCGGACTTGTCCTGAACCTGAAAGTTTATAAATTGTCAGTCTAGCTAAGCGGCACATATAGACCAGTGTTACTCTGTTATTCTGTAGGGTGTGTTCGATGTTGGACGAGGGCAGAAGGCGATCACGATGACTGAGATCGCTCCTGGAGTTACTGTGGAAGATGTCATAAAGGCGACAGGCTGTGAGATTGTGGTAAGTACATTACTATCTCACTGTCACGTTTCTGACCATATTTAGTAGCTGGCAAACTGTACTGAACTCAGCATGACAAAACACTTCTTATTATACTTTATTTTGTTCTCACAGAAAGCCTTGCTCGTAATTTGTGATGCTTTCTTCAGCACAGCTGAAATAAAGATCTCTCATGGGAACACTGAGTTTCTGGCATACATGTACATCTACAACCACAGCATTTGTACAGAGACTGCACATTAGGATAACCATTAAAGCGAGCTGCACTTGATCGTAAAACACGGATTTCAAACACAGTGTTTCCCGTAGCTTTCAGACCAATGGGTCTCGGGGACCCTTTTCCAGAATTTCAGGGGGTCCTTTTGCAATTTCTGCGAGTCCCGCATTCAGCATGAAAAACTGAATTGGATATAAGAGACATAAAGTATACTGTACATATCATTGTGTAAGCATGAACACACACACACACACACACACACACACACACACACACACACAGAATCCTATTTTTCATCTAGGTCCAGAATTGGTGTTACTTGCATGTTTTGGATGGTGATCTGAGTCGTGATGATTCATCTGGCCTTTAGTTTTTAGTTTAGTCCTCTTTATTCCCTGGGGAACATAGGGCTGCAACCACACTCCGCCAGCGCACTCGGTTCTGGGACGCCCTCTTTAGTTCGGCCCACGTCGTTCCGGCGGCCTTGGCTTCAGCGTCCGTACTCCTCCGCCAGGGAATTCATCTGGCCTGTTAATTTGTAAAACTGCGACAATGGACTAGGTGTATGTGCTGCTGTCTGGCAGTGGGTTCACCTCTTCCGTGACCGTTTGAATTGGCGGTCTTTTCTTCTGGCCGCTTGTTGAACTTAGAGTCGAATCATTACTAGTCTGTGGTGTCAGCCTGTTCTCGCTGATAATGTCCGAGTCATCGGCGTGAGCCACCAAAAGGGTCCCTTTCGGGAAGGGACACAACTCTGGCTACATCTAGTCTGTTGTCTGCTCTGAGCAAGCAAAGATCGTTTGAACCAGCAGGGCAATACTAGCAAAATGTGTCCCTGGGACAGAGTGATTTGAAATTTCTGTGTCATTTTCAGATTTCTGTGCCTATTGTACGCACCTAAGTGCGTAATCCGAAACACTGATACATATATGATACAAACATTATAAAAAGTCATCTCACACAAATTCAGAATTTTAAGATGGCAGCTCTGCGCTCAAAAAAGCCCATATTTGCTGCACATTATCCTTGAGAATTCTCCCCAGTGCTGGGTTTGAGAGTGTTCAAGTGTTCATCTGGATCTCAAGGGCTCTGTCATGCCCTGTGGGTGTCTCTCACAGGAAAAGAATCATGATTTGTTTGGGTTTTGTGTTGTTACAGGTCTCCCCAGATCTGAAGCCAATGCAGCAAGTTGATATGAGCGACAAGTGATGACAGCTTCGTAGTTAGACTGATGTGATGTGCGTAATACTCAACAGTGGATCTGCTTGACTGGTAGTTGTTCTGTGTGGTCATTGACATTGGACTGGAACTCCACTGACTCGGCAAAGCAGTACTTGATATTCCCCATGGCTCAGCTGATATTACACTGCAGTCACGGAAGAAGTCTGCAAATTAAAATTTGACTCCACATATTGTGTCTGGCAGTCTTATTGCAACCGAGGGAGGAGAAAAGACATCAACTCGTTAAGTCCATCAACTCATTAACTCCATTACAGGATCGAGCTCTGTCGGTTATTTTGAGTGATCAGTGAGTCTCAGCAAGTCAGTGCAGGGCATTATTTTATTTTTACTTCAATCATTCATGCATTCCTTCATCCACTAAATAGTTGGCAAGATGCTTCACTGATGTATTCATGCGCTGCACTGTGTGCTTTACTGCAGAAAATCTCTTGACACTGTCTCAAGTTTTCAATGGCAGTCAGATTTTTCATATTTTTTTCATAATTGTTATTGTGCGTTTTGATGTTTGTTGTTGATGTCAGAAGCTCTCCACTCCACCTTGGTAACTCAACTGAAAATTAAATTTTTTTTTTTCATAATTGTTACGTTATGGTGCGTTCTTGTTCTTTGTTTGGGGAGGTGATGAGGTGATGCCAGCTCTCCACTCCACCTTGGTAACTCCACTTAAATGTATTATATTTGTTTCATAATTGTTATGTGTTATGGTGGTCTCTTGATGTTTGTTGTCTAGGAAGGTGATGCCAGAAGCTCTCCACTCCACCTTGGTAACTTCACGTCTTTCCTCATGCAGGCACCAAAATTGTCCATGGAACTGTAATAATTTTTTCATGGAAGACAGTATAATTTCCGTGGTAAAAGTTGTTTCTCTTTTCTTTTCTGTTTTTTCCACGAGAAAAATTTGTCGTTAAGTGGTTTCATTTGTTCACAAATGACACTATTCTCAAACAGGACTCCTAGTTCTGGTACATTGGCTTGATCCACACCACCATATATTTCCTGTTTGGAGTAAGGCCTCCGGACCCTGGCCTCTTTTCAGTTGTTGGGGTTTTTTTTGGTTTTGTTTTTTCCCCTGAGGTAGTTCTGCTGCCTGTTACTCCAAGTATCAGCCCATGTCTCCATTGCCATACCAGAAACTAGGAGTGAGGGTTTACATACCATGATAGGCTGATTCCTCTGAGGACTTTGCCTTTTGGCATCAAGGTATTTGACGACGATTTGACTTTGTGCATAGCGTCGGAGCAGACTTCTCTGCAAGTTCGGATATGCTTCCCCCTGAGACCTCTAACTCTTTCACAATGAACTGATGACAGTGCCTCTGTTGTGGCAACATCTGTACCGTCGGGTTTCACTACGTTTACCCTCTGTAATGACCCGAAACAGGCTACCGAGACCTGAGGCCGAGACAACTAACCACTGAGAAGGAAAAAACAAACATGCTCGGTGACTAGGAAAGTGGACAGTGCTGAACAACTTTGGTCAACGTGGTATTTCACAGTGTGCACACAGAAGCGGTGAGTTGTCTCATTCATCAGCACAGTACATTTTCAGCTGGTTTCAGAGATTATTGCATGCATGAGTTGTCCCCCGTGCATACACAGAACCGCAGCATGCATGTATTTTTCGTGGTAGTCATGGTTTCCCCTCTCCTGTAATCGAGGATGTGTCTTCCCCGAACACTCATGGGTTAGCCCGAACTATTTTCGTGGCAACTTTGTGTGCTGCTTGTTGCGGCAAGGGAGACAACTCATGCAGGCAATAATCTCTAATCCGGCTGAAAATGTACTGTGATGGTGAATGTGACACAACTCACCGCTTCAGTGCACACTGTGAAATACCACGTTGACTACAAAGTTGTCAGAGCTGTCCACTTTCCTTGTCACCGAGAGTGCTTGTTTTTTTCCTTCTTAGTGATGAGCAATTGTCTCGGCTCAGATCTCGGTTAGCCTGTTTTGGGTCATTACTGAGGGCAAACGTAGTGAAACCTGATGGTACAGAGTCGCTATTGTGATGCCGTCCACTTGACGGATCACCCTAGAAAAAAAATGTTCATGACTGTTGCATTATGCAGAATACAAGATTCTGTTTCTGTTCTTTGTGAAAGTATATATCCTTGCAGAATTTTTACTTTGACAACAGCAGTAACACAAAAAGTAAGTTGTGTACATCATTATGCGTTGAAAGTCAAAGCGTTAATTTTGTATGCTGGTAACTTCAGCCTGTATCCAGCTGTACATATCGCTCCAGTTGGTTTTCCATTGCATTTATGTGCCATGCGTGTCCCTGGTGTTTGTACAAGTCTGCCATTGTGTGGGAAAAGGGCCTAAGCCCTAACCACATACACAGCACTTAAATTGTTTTACCAATCCATATAACAGTTGAAGTGTTTACCAGTAACTTGTGTCCATGAAAAGTGTGCTAGGAACTATGATCTGTTGGGCAAGGTACACGTTACTTTCACTGTAAGCCATCTAGGGGGTCCGCAAAGTAGGACCATTCATGTTATTACATGTGTGCCATATGTGTATAATAATCATAATAATAATAATAATGATAATAATAATAATAACTGTGTAGGCACTTAAACCAATTTCTTGAATTGGCTCAAAGCACCTCGAACTGAACCCAACACGCATGCTTATGTGAACCATGCACAGTCTCTCACACATTGGACATGAATACATTACAATCACTTGGTGCAAAGGGTCATCTCAGCAATTTAAGTTTTGGTACATGTATTTAGAACTGCATTTATTTTCATATATTGTGGGCTGAACATGCCCAAAGCTGAAGGGGGGGGGGCACCCGGAGATAACCCACATGAAATATGACAGGTGCCACATAGGACAAAGAAAAATTCTTTAGCTGGAGTAGGACTCTAACATGACCTCTCGCATTAGTGGCGAAGTCTTAACCACTAGACCACCGATCGACCCTTGTGTATGCTTGCTTAATTAACTTATGCAGGTGAAGGGTGCACTTGGAACTGCTATCAGCACAGCCAGATCTTGCTGCTTTAGTGTTAACCTGCTCCTTGGCATCCACAAAGTAAGACTGTTCACACTTTATGGGTCTTCACTCTGCATGACGTTTTGAAAGAAACCTTTATCTGAATATGTGTACACCTCTGTATTTAACTCACTGATGGAGGTGTGTTGAGGACTGTGATCTGGGAACAGCCAGATACTGTGAATGCAATGTGCATGTACTTGTAGTGTAACGTAGTCCTTGGTACATGTTTGGTTTAAACAGTTTTATTCGTTTTGAACAAATATACATATGCACTTTCACACAATTTTCACGAGGCGGAGCACAAGTCAAAAACTTATAAGTGTGCTCATAAGTACAGAAAACGTGTGGCGGAGAATGCAGTAAGTTATGGTACAGAGACCTATAAAGAAAGAGATAGGAAGAAAGGGGATAGAGAGAATGGCCAATAAGTACGTACAAAGAAAAATGCAGTGGGACTTTGGTTTCAACAGTGGCAGTGGGTTGGCAACTGCTAATCGTAATTGGAACTTAGGTGTCGAAGCGACCTGATATTTCTATAAAGTGCTGTACAGTTTTCAAAAAGATTTATATCATCATTCAAAGAAAGACTGGCATTCCCTCTCAAGAGGGTATCGACGTTGTTATATGGAAGAGTTGATATTGTTTGAGTACATGCATTATTAAAGAGAGGACAATTCTTACATACATGTTTCCCCAAGGTAAGATGGTACAGTACTCACTGTCCTGGGGTTGACTTCACGTGACAGTATGGAGGAAACCCTTACTGGACATATGTGCCATATATATGCATTTATATGGGGCGGTAGGTCGGTGGTCTAGTGGTTAAGAGACTTGTCACCTATGCGAGAGGTCAGGGGTTCGAGTCCCACTCAGGGGCAAAGAATTTTTCCTTCTCGTATCTGGCACCGTTCATTCGGGCCGATCGTCGGGGGTTCTCTCCGGGCACTCCGGCTTCCTCCCCCTCTGCTTTGGAAATGTCCAGCCCACCAAATTTGAAAAATAAATGCAATTCTAAATTCCGAAATTTAAATAGTTGAGCTGACCCTTCGCACCACGTGATTGTAATGTGTTTACGTCCATTGTGTGAGAAAATGCGTGTGATTCACGTGAGCGTGCGTGTTGGGTTTAGTTTGCGGCGCTTTGAGCCGATTCATGAAATTGGGTAAAGCGCCTATACAATACTCATTATTATTATTATTATTATTTACAGTTTAATTATTTGTGCCCGGTGAAAGAATTACTTGAAAACTCTGTGATCTGTTCAGCAATACTGTATATATCATAGGATTTTGGCATAAATAAATTTGGAGAACAGCTCGGCAGAAATGTATAATGCATGTCATCCTGCACTACTCTCAGAATTGATTTGCATCAAAATTCCACGTTGATGATGATAGTTATATGGGTCAGGTTAAATGTGAACCCAATCTTTTGCATTAATTCACAAAGTGAGACTGTTCACGCTGTGCTGGTGTACACTCTTCACGATGTTATTAAGGAAACCATTTCTTGTTGTGTGTGCCATATGTGTATGTGTATCTTGTTGATGTTTGCTTGGAATTGTGATCTGTTCAGTCAGATACTGGTCACATTTAGCATAACATTGACTTTGGGCCAAAGAATTCACAAAACGGATAGTGAAATGATGAGTTTGCATCATTTTATGCTGAATGTGACCTGTATTTTGATGTTGACCCTGTTCTTTGACAGTACAACTTTGGCACCGCTTTACTGAATTATGCTGAAGGTGGCTTATATGTTTATGTAGATTAATTTCACCAGCTATGCCTTGTGCATGCTCCATTACAATTACCGGTAACATGAACTATGGTAATTTGATGTAAATGGCTGGTGTGTGTGTGTGTGTGTGTGTGTGTGTGTGTGTGTGTGTGTGTGTGTGTGTGTGTATTGTTCTTTTCTTCTTCTTTTTTTTTTAGTGGTATACTTTTACTATGTTAAATAATACAGGCTGGGGAATTGTCAGTCATTTGGCAATTTTCAGTCAAACTTCCTATCCTTTCAGCCCCCAAAAAATCCAAGTTTCAGCCGAAGAAAAGGAAGGGGGGGGGGAAGGTTTGCACACACAGTCATGTATCAAGATACATGTAATAGCATAATTATGGGACTTCAGGTTTGAAGGCTTGCATAGCAGTACCAAGGCAGTATAAATTTAACTTTTGGGTACCAGTAGAGGCTACTAGATGCTTTTTAAATGCTAAAATTTGTTTTTCTTAAGTGGGGCATCGCCCCTGTGGTCCCACAGCAGTGCGCTACTGCTGCACCCTGTCCAAGGTTTCAGTCTTTTTTTCCTTCAGCAATTCCACAGCCTGATAATACCTAGTGTATTCAATTACTTGAATTAAATACTGATTTCTAGTACAGTGTCATTAAAGTACAAGCTAGGTCACTGCTAATTAACAAATATTAAAAACTCACTTTCATTACGAGTTCTGATAGCCATTCAGGGGCGCCGGAAGATGTTGGGGGGAGGGGGGGGGGGCAAAATCTCAAAGGGGAGGAACGCCAGAGCCAGTGAAAGGAAGGACGTTGCCTGGAGAAAGTGAAAACGGGGGGGGGGGGGGGGGGGGGGGGGGGGGGGGGGGGGGGGGGGGGGGGGGGGGGGCGGCTATACTGGGTTCTCTGTTGGGTGGGATGAGGGAAAGAGGGGGGTAGGGGAAGGGGGGGGGGGGGGCAAGACCATGGCTTTGCCCCCCCCCCTTGCCATAGTCACCTGATTTTCCCGGGGGGGGGGGGGGGGGGGGGGGGGGGGGGGGGGGGGGGGGGGGGGGGGGGGGGGGGGGGGGCTATACTGGGTTCTCTGTTGGGTGGATGAGGGAAAGAGGGGGGTAGGGGAAGGGAAGGGGGGGGGGGGGGGGCAAGACCATGGCTTTGCCCCCCCCCCCTTGCCATAGTCACCTGATTTTCCCGGGGGGGGGGGGGGGCAAAAAGATACTCCTTGCCCCCCCCCCCCCTCCTTGGGTACAGGGGGGCAGCTGCCCGTTCCGGCGCCCTGCCATTTTATGATACTGCACAAATTTTCAGCCCCAGTCACAAAAGCATTTACTTACTTACGCTAGCAACGGTGCAATACTGTCAATAGAGATAGGCTTTGCAACAGTGCAATACTGCCAGTAGAGATAATTTATGGTGTAAGCTAATTGTGTTTCGCTCAAGAAGAAAAGACGAACATGTACAACTGAAGATCCCTGGATCTTTTAGCTGCCTGCCTGTGCATATAAAGTAAAAATACTGAGACCTTTTTGGCTCCCTTGTGTAACAATGGGAGTCTATGTATTAACCTCCGTCTGTCTGTCTGTGTGTGTGTGTGTGTGTGTGTGTGTGTCCAGAAAACTTTAACGTTGTCATTTTCTCAGAATCTACAAACAGTAGAGGCACCAAACTTGGCATGCTGATAGACTAGCACAAGACCTTTCAAAACATATCATTTTGAATGACCTTGACCCAAGGTCAGGTCACTAAAGCTCTCTGTTTGAAATTTTACATTGGCATTTTCTCGTAATCTACAAATGCCAGAGGTTTTAAACTTTGCATGATGATAGACATTGATAAGAACTTTACAGATATACATGTAGTCATTGACCTTCTGTCAAGGTCAAGGCCGTACAAGATAGTTTTGTGAAACCTTAACATTGGCATTTTCTCAGAAACAATGAACAGCAGAGGTGTGCCAAACCTGGCATGCTGATAGACAGTGATAGACCTATGCACACATACCATCTTAAATGACCTTGACTGAAGTCAAGGTCATTGAAACAGTCTGTTCGGAAATTTTACATTTGCATTTTCTCAGTATCTAGAAGAATCAGAAGCATCAAACTATGTGCGATGATTGACATTGACAGCACCTTTACAGACATACCTGTGTTCAGTGACTTTTAGTCAAGGTCAAGGTCATGCAAGCGTTTTTTTGGGAAACTTTAACCTTGGCATTTTCTCCAAAACAACAAACAGTAGAGGCACCAAACGAGGCATGATGATAGACAGCAATGAGACCTACCTCTCTGAATGGCCTTGACTGAAGGTCAAGGTCATTAAAGCTGTCTGTTGTGAATTTTAAAATTATTGTTTTCGGAGGAACTACAAATGCTAGAGGCATCAAACTTGGCATGATGATAGACATTGATGAGATCTCTTTTGAATGACTTTGACCAAAGGTCAAGGCTGTACAAACTGTTTCGGGGAAAATTGTAATATTGCCAGGAACTCAGAGCGCCAGACACATCACTTAGCATGATACTGGATAGTGATAAGAGCTCTACAAACATACTTTTATGAATGACCTTGACCTGTGTCACAAGGGAGCCATGGAGGCTTCTGCCTCTCTAGTTATAACATGTTTTCTGACTTTCACAAAAGAATGGAGGAAAGTGATTTTGTTTTGGTGTGTGTGTGTGTTGCATCTGTCCAGGTATTTTTCGTTCTTTTCTTCATGTATATATGTGCGTAATGAGAAAATGTAGCTCATCCTACCATTGTTGTTCTAATGCTCTATTGTCTTAATTTATTGCTCAGATCTATACACTTACTTAACTTATTCGCTCAAATCTGCGGAATTGCATATCACTTTCCCTGAAGTGCTTATGTTTAGTTTCATCTCTTTAGACATCTTTTTTCCTTTTCCTTTTTGTTTTGTGTGTGGTAAAATATGTTATTTTTGTTGTAAAAAGATCTGCTCTTTTCTTTTTTCTTTTTAACGTTAGAGGCACAGAATTTGCTATATACCATCATGCCCAGCATTTCATTCAGTAAAACTAAATGCATTGTTGTCTTTAATTGTTGGACATTTTTAGGTATTTGTTCAACACATGTACGAACATTTCAGAGTTTTTTTCTGTGTAGTGAAAATTAACATCTATGAAATGTAATAAAATGAAATGCATAAACAGCTGTTGTTTTTTGGCTGTGTATGAGATCACTAATTGCTTTTAGAACACTTCATTGTCACATCATGATACATGTGTACAAAAGTTAATGTTAAATGATAGCATGTAAGCATTTGAGACAGCATTGAATACATGTGTGGATGCTGTAAGCCCCATGAAAACCTTAGCTATAAAAAAAAATCAATAGATATATGTTTGCCATTCATTTCATAAAAGAAAATAAAAAGAAAACAACTTCTCATTGTGAAGGGTGCTCGCCCGCGTGGTATATCATACAGACAAAAAATATCACAGTCGCCGTTTGATTTACAATGGACATTCAATGTAGAATTACTTCATAACCGCGCGCGCGCGCGCACACACACACACACACACACACACACACACATTCATCCACACCAGACAGAACACAATAAAAGGGAAGTAACACTAGAAAAGACTTTATACAATTTGCAGAGTTTCTCCCCTTGAATCGTCAAAGAGACAACGAGTTTGTCCCATGGCAGCTAGCGCAACAATGGCGACGGTGTTGCTGAGGACAGGTGCCCTACACGCGTCCAATGTCCTAGAAGACGGACGGTGTTTTGCTTGCCACTCACTAAGGTACCTCCAGATTCAGGATTTCAGTTTCTAGCCAAATGCACAACTGAAAATAAATGGCATAGCTTTGTGTGAATGCAAACAAATTGGTTCGCTTGACCTCCTCACTCTTTGTTTTGTTGGCACCGTCATGCAAATGCGTCCTTAAACGAGTTCGCAAACTTTAAAAAAAAAAAAAAAAAAAAAATGTCATGTTCACCTTGGTGGACTGCTGATGTGACATGTGCGATGTCCTGTCATTGATCGAATCTAAAATATTGCAGAGACATTGCACGTATGGTGCATGTTTGTGTCCTAACACAAAATGTACACAGTATTGCTGATGTACACAATCCATATGTAACATCGTCATGTATTCGGAGGAAATTACACATCAGAGTAGGAAACCGCCTCGAGTGTGTGCGGATCTGCTAGGACATACATGGTGGTGATCGTGGTATGTGGTCAAGCAATTTGAAGGAAGAGCCTAGCCCAGTGTACAACTTTGAACTTCTTGGTAATACTTTTGTAATATGTTTTTCCCACAGGTGTCAAGCAACACATTTTCCACATCCTCAGTCCATGATGCCAGGTTTTACAAGACAGCTGAAGAGGCAGTACAAGACATTCCTGCTGGTTCAAAACTTCTTGTGGGAGGTCTGACATAAACTATATATAGTTATTTTGCATTCAAATGCATATTAGCAACTTTCATTACAAACCGTTTAAGATATATGAAATAGTGTTTCAGGGTACAGGGCATACATCACTGGTACATGTAACAAAATACCAAATATTCAGACATCCTGCAGGATGGAGATGCATAACATCCAACATGCAATACCTTTCGTGTTTCACTCAGCAATGACTGAAATCAATTATTTGGCTAGCCTTTTTTTTTCAGTGATACATCTATCTGCTGTATGTATGGGTTTAACAAATTACTACAGAAGACCAGATATTTTTGTGATAACTGTATCAGTGAATTAAGCCAATATGCATTACATTAAGGTAGTGCATCCTGCATTTTCAGGGGTTAAAATAATCCAGGAGCAGATTGTGTATGCGTTGTGTGTGTGTGTGTGTGTGTGTGTGTGTGTGTGTGTGTGTGTGTGTGTGTGTGTGTGTGTATGCTGATCTCTGTTCATATTATTGGCAAATGCTGTCAGTGTTCCCGATTACACATTGGTGTGCATATTTGTATGCACAAAACACTTAAATTGATGCACAGTTTTGAGAACAGCGCATCACAAGGGACGCACGTTTCCTCGCCTTGCCGATTCGCTATGGCTGACATGCTGCAATTCACATCAGTACACACTGCAATTCACATACATCTCTCCTACTTGAATATTTTTGTGAACAACAAAAAATGGTTTTGACTTTCAGACGTTTTATGCCGAAAAAACTTAGACCCTCAATATTTACAAAGGACCCTAAAAAAATATGGAGAGAGGGTCCCAAGGACCCTGGTATTTTCGGATCACAAGGAACACTGGCTGTTAGTAACTGCGTGGTATCTACATGCCTGTCTCTTTGCAGGATTTGGATTGTGTGGTATTCCTGAAAACCTGATTGGTGCGCTGCTGGAGTCGAAAGTCAATGGTCTCACTGTTGTCAGCAATAACGCAGGAGTAGATAACTTCGGTCTGGGTCTTCTTTTGAAACAGAAACAGGTAGAATATATATATATGGTATTTCTATTAGTAGGAGTAGTAGTATTTGTGTTTGCCACAGTGTAGATGACTGCTAGAGTCTGTTGGTGTTTACTTTTATCCTCGGATGAAATCCTCTCAACACCCATCCCATTCCCAAGCTGATCCTATGGTCTGATACTTTTTCTCTTGTAAAGCTGTTATGACTTGCATGATTTACAAGCCTAACAAACAAACAAAAAAGAAGAAGATGAGAGAAGACTTTGGAATCATGCTGTTGTTGCAGATCAAACGGATGATTTCGTCATACGTTGGTGAAAATGCAGAGTTTGAACGCCAGTACCTGTCTGGAGAACTGGAGGTGGAACTTACACCACAGGTTAGTCACATGGCTGACAGCAAGAGCAATTAACCTAAATACTTTAAAAAAAAAAAACAAAAAAACCACTTCACCATGTTGCCAGTGGTGGTGGTTGATGTTTCTCTTACCATGACTAGAATCTTCACTCTGCTCTGTACCTGACAGGACACAGTTGGATAGAATCTGCCTGATGAGTGGTCATCCGGTCATACCAGACACCAGTCAGATTTATTAAACACAGCAGTCTGCCGTAGCAACCTCACACATGCGCAGAGCATAAGACAATTTAGGATTGCTAAAGACTTACATCTCTTTTATAATTTATATTTTCATTATTATTATTATTATTTATAGTGAGCGGTGGTCTGGGGGTGAGTGGCGGTCTAATAGGTAGCGCATTGGATTTAGCCACTGCGTTACTGAACGGCCGTCACCAATGTCATGGCGATGAAGCGTGGGTTCGATCCCAGGTCGAGCTTGTGATATGTGATAACGGTTTTTCCTGGCTACCGGGCTGCTCATTGGAGGTTTCTCTCCGGGTTATCCGGCTTTCCTCTCCCATCAAAATTGTAAACAAGGAGGAACGGCCCCGTCCTACAAAGTTGTTTCTCCAAACTTCATTTTATTTTGTCTGTTTTCTTGTTATTGTTGCCGGTTCTCCCTTCTCCAAGTTCTACCAATGACACTAGATCCTCTACGACCTCGACCGATTAGCCACGTGACTGGGGGTGGGGCCGGGTGGGGGAAGAAGGGAGAGAGAGAGAGAGGCAGAGAGAGAGGGTGGGTGGGTGGGTGTTTAGGAGTTTAACGTCCTTTTCCCCCACATAAGGGTGATATCAAAGACGGGGCAACGAGAAAAAGGCCAGCACAAATATTTGGCCCCAGCGGCTGGGATTCGAACTCTCGGCCCAAGCATTGAAAGTCCAACGCTCTACCGTTCAGCCACCCTGGCTCCCCAGAGAGAGAGAGAGACGTCAGTTCCGTGAACTAAACATTTGGCGTCAGCCTCAGGCAGGTCGTCATACAGAGAGAGAGAGATGACGTCAATTCCGTGAAGTAAACTTTTGACGTCAGCCTCTAGCACTGAGATCGTCTGAGGATGCTTGTTCATGTCTTGTGATTTCCCTGTTGGCTTTGTGACTTCTCCGACTGAATTATTTTTCACATGAAATCTGGAAGATCTAGAGGGCTGATGAAATGTCGGAAGCAGTGACGATACTTGCAGATTTTGTCTGTGAACCAAACATTTGACGTCAGCCTCACACTGCTCGTCTGACAGATGATACTTCTCCACATCTTGTGATTTCCTTGTTGCTTTTGTGACTTCCGTGACTGAATTAATTTTTACATAAAATCTGGAAGATCTAGAGAGCTGATGAAACGTGGACTTAAGTGCCTTGGATTGTACTTACGAAATTGCAAAATTGGAACTTTTTTGACCGGCGCTTCTCGCAGAAACGTGAAAAATGTGTTTATCTAAAAGCTCTGCTATTCTTAATACTACAGCTATAATAGTGCAGTAGTTCAGGTCATATGTGCAGTTGGCACAAGTGACAGAAATACCGGAATGATGAGTAATTTGAAGGAGTCTTTTCATAGATATTTGGCCTTATATGCAAACAACCCCTACCTCGGAAATATTTTTCTTACACAAAACCTGTCAGAGCTACAGAGCTGTGCTACGAAAACAGGCAGTATAATTGGATGATCTTCCCAATTTCAGAAAACGAAGCCATTTGAACATTTTTTGCGAAAAAATTCGTAACATGACCGATTTTTTAAAATCGGCGATAACTCTTCTGAAAATGCAGTAGGGTAAAAATCGTGAAAGGTAGGTCTGGAGAAGGTGAATTCCCATTTTATCTCAAAGTAAAAAGGCCTCCAACGAGGTGGTTTAGGAGATACCCATCATTACATCCGTCCACACAACACACACACACACACACACACAGACACACACACGTCTCACAACTCCCGCCAAAAAGAACGCAGCAGCATAGTGTGCACGCAAGGTGTCTATGACGCAGATTTCGTTACGTCACTGTGTGCGTGAAAATAAGTATTGTGTGGAGAAACGTCACAGTCTTGTTTTGTATCACTGAAACTTGCTGCTGCGCGTAGCAAAATCTGCCCCGTCTCATAAAGTTGTTTCTCTATAGAGAAACAACTTTAAAAAATATAGGATAGGTATTCGGTGGCGCTGCACCATGGCGACACGCTTCCCGCGGGGTAAGCAGCCTGTTCCCAAAAGGGAAAATGAAGTAGTAGTTTAAAAAAAAAAATAAAAAAAAAATTCAGTGTACATGAAGCAAACTGACCCATAGCCTATTCATGAATTTACACTGGTGTTGGACATGGTACATGATATGAAGATGGTTATTTTTCTTTGGGAAGCACCTTGAACTAACTTGTGTTTATTTTCCTCAGGGCACCTTAGCAGAACGCATCCGAGCTGGAGGGGCGGGCATCCCAGCGTTCTTCACACCAACAGGGTTCGGCACCCTCATCCATGAAGGGGGAGCACCCATCAAGTACAACTCGGAGGGCGGGATTGAAATTGGCAGCAAGGCGAAGGAGGTGAGTTTCTGAAGTCACAGGCATGCAAACTGACAAAGAACAAACACAAAGAAACATTTACTAGAACATGCATTTAGAATTGTACAAATCAACAGCTTAACATAACATTAACAGGAGTGCCAGTTTTCCAAAACGCTCCAGATTTCCGGAAGTGAATTTCCGAACATTGAATTTCTGGACTGAGAACTTTCAAAAATTAAATTTGGGGGATTGGCAAAATCAGCAGACAAGAAGTTATGGATTATGAGGTAACCGCTGAGAAACGCCATAGGTAATGGGATTGCATAGCATATCTCGAGGCCCGGAGTACTCTCCTTTGATGATGAAGAATCCTTTTTGGCTGCAATAATATTTATGTTATACATGTACTGACAGTTGCAAGATCGGAGATGCTGTGACCCCCCCCCCCCCCCCCCATTGGTTTGTGGAAACACTTGACCCCCATCATCACCCCCCCCCCCCCCCCAGTCAGTGTATTTTAGAGCTTTGTTAACTTATAAGGTTGCCAGCAACAACGGGTGAGTTACACTGATGGGGCTGCTTGGCTGTACCTGTATGTGTAGTCTATTTCATACAAATGCATCACTGCACTTGCAAGTGAAGTGGGCAGCAGGCGCCAGTGTTGGCTCACGTTTTGGCTCATATCTTAGCAACAACAGTCCGAAAATGGTTCATATTTTGCACACGTCAAAATGGTATCATGTTCTTGTCACCGTTTTAAGCCTAGGTCGGTCTGTGAGCTTAAAAGACCTGCAGAATGTATCTTTGATTGTGTCCTTATCCATGTGACAGCACGTGACGTTTGCTGTAAATATGATCATACCCTGTGTTTGGCCAGTGGGTGCCTGTGCAAACAGTGCATGTTTTATCAGGGACAGGTTCACAGTTTAAGACACTGCAGTGTGATTTGGCGCACACAGACATGCGATACACTAATAATTGTAGTAGTCGTGAAGTACCTGTGTTGTAACTGGAAAGTCAGGGGGTTTTTCCTTGCAGAGGAAGAGGGTGTGCAAAGTATGGGGGTTTGGGAATCTTGGGGGGGTTTTTTGTTTTGTTTACCAGCCTCTTGAAATGGCATACATCCTTGTTGTGAAGCCACTACTGGTATAATATAAATTCAAAAGCAGATTTACTGCGGATTTTTCATGCAGTCATACTCCCTGCACACACACACACACACACACACACACACACACACACACACACACACACACACACACACACACACACAGAGCTTCATAACAAAACAAAAAAACAAACAACAACAAATCTGTGTCCATTAATCTGTAATATGTACTGCAGTTTGCTTTGCGTTTCTTCAGGACTGTATAATACATGTATACTGCTCACAATAACTAAGGGATATCGACATTAAAACATTCACAGAAATGGAACAATGAACAATAGCCCATTTATGTCATTAACATTTATTTATTGAATCAACATTTCCAGTTCACTCACGTGACTGCAGTCTTACTTGGAAACTAGGAGGGGTTGGCAGTCCATTTTCACATGTTTAAGGTCCCCTAGTATCGCGTAGGTGCCCCATTTGCTGCCAGACATACAGTGCAACGGTCCTAGGAAATTCTTGGCCGAACCTGCTGAACGGCATTGACTAGCTGCTGAAGGGTGTGAGGAGGGGTACATTTGCTGAGGACGTCCTGCAAATTTCAAAAGGACAAATGACTGTTATCAAGTGAATGGTAATTTTTACCTGTCTGGGTGAGCAGTGCAAAGAAAATACAATTTGCACACTTTTGATAGGGGAAAAAAACCAAAACACAAAAAACAAAAATGGACTACTGACCCCACCTTCATTTCAAGGACAGGCTTGCTCTGCATGTGAAAGAGAGCTCAAAGTGAACTGCTCTTGAAAATAAGGCATTGAATGTCCACATATATCACCTGAAAAAACACCCTGTTTCGAGAAATTTAAGCTCCAGTATGAATATCCTGTATACTTATTGTGAACAGTATAGATGCCAAGATTCAGAAGCAGATTGCATATTTTTAATGCAGTCAGACTCCACACACACACACACACACACACACACACACACACACACACACACACACACACACACACGCTTCATAACAACAACAAAAAATGCATCTGTGTCTGTTAACCTGTAATATGTACTACAGTTTGCTTTGCCTTTCTTCCCATGGAGGTCTGAAAATAGGAAAGCCCAAAACGTGTTTTTCCTTTGCATAAAAAAAGAGAAATCTAAAATCAGAAGACAATTAAGAAAATGGCAAAGGGGCGGAGGGAGAAAGAAAATAAATAACAAGAAAAAAAAGAGAAAAAAAGATATACGAAAGAAAGAAAAATAAACATGACACAGACAGATTTAAGCAATGACTGCCCAGTCGCATTGAGAGAGACAATGGTAGTGGCTACGTGTTCACCAATTTTCAATAAGTTGTTTCATAACGTCAGAGAGCATGTGTACTTCACTATACATGCTCTCTAACATACAGGTACTGTATATGACAGAACGGGCTAGAATTCCTCATACGAGGCACACCTTGGCTGTCAGCTCCACTAACGGATCCTACTGTTTGCCAAAAACAACCGTAAACATGGCCAGCTATAGTATTAGCGTGGAAAAACCACAGCTATAACCGCACATAAGTGTTAATGATGGTAATAGTTACTGTAGTTGGTCGTGTTTCTGGTAAATAGGAAGACCCGTGCGCGACCGCCTAGAGAAGATACAAACCAGGTCAAAGGCATGAGAGGGGAAAAGACAGAGAAACATAGATGGACCTTAATTAATGTTTTTAGATGGACTTGGCAGCTTAGCTGAGAAAGCTAGGCCAATCCGTGACCCTGAGTCGTACCGATCGCGTGTGGGGGAACTGAGAAAACTGCAACAAGATCTGGTCTTTTATCAATCTTCTGAAAAAAAAAAAAAAAAAACCAAATGTGGCGTACAAAGACTTTAAGGGACACACCTACTGACAGAGTGCCTGAACTGAATACAGCAGTTCAATTTAGGAAAATATTGTCCACCCTCTCTGTCAGTGAATATCAAAGATGGTATGCACATGTTCGTAAAGTAGCAGAAATACTTTCTTCGGTAAAACGCGTAATTAGAGATAACAGAGAACTGATTTCATCACGGAAGGAAGTGCGGCGCGGCCTGGGCTGACAAGTCTTACTAAATTTAGAGTGAGAAGTTTCACTTCGTTTGCGGAAGGTTTAGTAATGAGCCTCTCTGTGAGGTCTGAACCTCAGCGGGTATTTTTGTTTGTTGTTTTAGCAGCACTAACAGTTTGGAGACTGACACAAGCTCAGTACGATTCATGGACCTTCACAGGTTATCACGTTACTCAGTTTAATTTAGATTCCGCTTGTCGTGCCCGGCGTTTGTTGCGGTGTCCGTGTTGACAAAAAGCCCACGTCATTCTAATCAGGAGTGTCTAACGGCCGGAGCGCAGACCACATAAACTGATAAAGCCCAGTCATGCCAGTGCGCGACCGACTTGGGGAAATGCAAGCCAAGTACGAGCTCTTTTCGCAAAGCAAGAAGGAAAAGAAACCGAAAAACATGGATGCCGGTGGACATAATGGGCTGAGCAGCTTTCTCAGCAAATCTAGTCAAATCGACGGTGATCTCGAGTCGTACCGATCGCGTGTTGGGGAACTGAGAAAACTGCAGCAAGATCTGGTCAGTTCGCCGTTCTACGACAAGGCCGCCGTCACGCGTTATGATGGCATGATACAAGAGCTGACGCAGAAAGGAGTGCGACTTCGCGAGGACATTCGTAAACTGGAGGATGAGGCAGAGAAGTATGTCAACAGCCACAAGAGCGATGAGGCGTACAAGCGTGTATCGCAGCAACAGATCAATGGCCTCACCGCACAACTGGCCACGGCCACAAACGAATTTTTCAAGTGCCAAACGGACTATGCCGAAAAGATGAAGGATCGCGTCAGACGTCAGCTGCACGCGAGAGGTGAGGGTGAGGAGAGGCTGAGTGAAATAGCCGGTCTGGACTCCTATTCTGTCTTTACTCAAAACTTCATCTCGGAAGTACAGGATGCGGAGGAGACTCTGCGAGAACTGGAAGAACGCCACAAAGACATCCTGGCGCTTGAGAAAAGTGTGACGGGCGTGAACATGTTGTTCAAAGAACTGAGTATTTTAGTGGCCAACCAAGGTGAGGCATTGGATAACATTGAGAGCCAAATAGATAAGGCAGGAGAGCAGGTGGAGCAAGGGGTTGGTCACCTAGGAGAGGCTGAAGAATCTCAGCGCAAGGCTCGTCGAAAGAAATTCTGTTGTTTTGGGATCATAGGTGTTGTAGTGGTCATTGTCATTGTCATCTTAGTTGTGGTGATTTTACAGAGCCAGGGGTCTTAATACATGTGGCAGGATACTTAACACTGGTCATGCTGAATTAATTTGTCAATTTGTCTTATGCTGAAAAAGCCATAGATGTAGTTTGGAATATTCTGTTCTCAGTGATTAGGGTTAATGTGTGATGCGCATCTGCCATACTGCTCTGTGTGTGTGTGTGTGTGTGTGTGTGTGTGTGTGTGTGTGTGTGTGTGTGTGTGTGTTGTTTAGAATACTCTAAAAGATCATGTACAAAGTCTTTATGGCAGTTTTTCACATTGTCAGTCAGTGCATACACTTTATTTTTTTGGTGGTGGTGGTGGTGGTGGTGATTTTTTTTTTTTTTAAACCAGTCTAGGGGCAGACACAGAGAAGGGTAGTGACAAAATGTCCACCTATTTTTCCCAAAATTGTCTCAAAACAATAGAGAATGGAATTGATCTTCATTACTGAAAACAACCCAAAACAAGGCCAACATGACAGACGCTTACAGTTACTAAGTAACTTAGTCTGAAGGAGATTTATGGTTATTTTCCAATTTGAATGACGTTTAGGGTTAGTAATCTACGTTAAACGTGGTTTAGGGTTAGAAGTCAGAGTGACAGGTTTAGGCCTGGGTTGGGGGTCAGGTTGGGGCTGGGCCAGGTTGTATGGCTCATATTTTCATTTTAGAAAAGACCAACATGAACATGTTTTTGTTGTTCGTTTTCACCATTATTTACATTTGTGAGTGATTCAAGTATTTCTGCAGTTTTGTTGCTGTTGTTTTAGTGCCGCGCGTACTTTACTTGGCATTTTTTTTTTTTTTTTTTTTTTGGTAAGTCGATTGTTTACCCGTAGGAATTCCACAAGAAGCAAGGCACGCCTGCCGGCTGAGTCACCTCGGCTGACAGGTCATGCTAAATTTAGACTGAAGAGCTGTTTCATGTTTGCTGGCAGGGGTGAAAGGCTGTAATCTTAACCGTGAAATATGAGCTTCAGTTTGTAGCAAAAACAGTAAGCACCAAACAGTATAATTTGTGTATGTAAAAAGATTGAACGAAGTTTCCTTTGAGGATTCAAAGGTTACTGCTGAGTATTGATATGAATTCATTGTGCCTCTGCCCCCGTCTTGTTGCGCCGTCCCATTTTGGCTGGGGTGTTTTCCGTCGGCCATTTTGATAAGGAATATGGCGGCCACCACGATCAACAAGTGTCAACGCGACCTCTTCTGCCGCTGACACCAAGCCCACGTCACTGCAATAAATAGTACTGTGTCTCACCGCCTGAATAATTGTATCGATCACAAACAGCCCAGTCATGCCAGTGCGCGACCGCCTGGAGGAGATGCAAGCCAAGCGCGAGCTCTTGTCGAAAGGTGAGAAGGAAAAGAAACCGAAAAACATGGACGGTGGAGGTAAAGGACTTACCGGCCTTCTCAGTAAAGCGAGTCAAATCGACGGTGATCTCGAGTCGTACCGATCGCGTGTTGGGGAACTGAGAAAACTGCAGCAAGATCTGGTCAGTTCGCCGTTCTACGACAAGGCCGCCGTCACGCGTTATGATGGCATGATACAGGAGCTGACGCAGAAAGGAGTTCGACTTCGCGAGGACATTCGTAAACTGGAGGATGAGGCAGAGAAGTATGTCAACAGCCACAAGAACGATGAGGCGTACAAACGTGTATCGAAGCAACAGCTCAATGGCCTCACCACACAACTGGCCATGGCCACGAACGAATTTTTCAAATGCCAATCAGACTATGCCGAAAAGATGAAGGATCGCCTCAGACGTCAGCTGCACGCGAGAGGTGAGGGTGAGGAGAGGCTGAGTGAGATAGCCGATCTTGACTCCTATTCTGTCTTTACTCAGAACTTTATCTCGGAAGTACAAGATGCGGAGGAGACTTTGCGAGAACTGGAAGAACGCCACAAAGACATCCTGGCGCTTGAGAAAAGTGTGACAGACGTGAACATGTTGTTCAAAGAACTGAATATTTTAGTGGCCAACCAAGGTGAGACATTGGACAACATTGAGACCCATATAGATCAGGTAGAAGTTAACATCGAACAAGGCAAGGATCAGCTCAGGCAAGCCAAAGAATCTCAGCGCAAGGCTCGTCGAAAGAAATTCTGTTGTTTTGGGATCATAGGTGTTATAGTGATCATTGTCATCATCATCATAGTTGTGGTAATTTTACAGAGCCAGGGGTCTTAATTTTTGCTGAAAGGGCTTCATATCCGCGACAGACATCGGTCATAGATCAATTTATTTTCGAAGTATGCAGATGTTTTCTAACAAAGGCGGACAGACATTCTATTGTTTTTGCACTTGCAGCGTTTTGTCCAGGACAAATTTCTCATACTTCTTGGTCCATCAGGACAGGTCCTATGATATAGTTTTCATGGATATGAAGCCCTGAGCTGATGTCATAATGTTACATCATCTACATGGATTCATGTGTGTGTGAGAGAGAGAGAAAGGGTGTGCAATCCCATCAGAAGAGGTACAATATTTTTATTGTTGTTCCAGATAAAGTTGTTTTCCAGGGTTTTTGTTTGTTGTTGTTTTTAACTAACCATCCAAGGGAATGCCTAAGGGGTGGGGGGGGGGGGGTGAACACTTCTGTTCTTCATACTCCTAGCAAGAGTGAACTGTAAAGATACCAGTTGTTCATTTGTGTGGTGATGATGTGTTACGTGCAGTACTGATCAATAGATCGATGATGTCTTTATGGGTACTTCTTCAATCTGTCAGCAACAGTAATTTGCAACTTCTGTGTTTGCATACATGTATACATGTATGTATGTGTGATGTTCAATATTTTTGCTGAATTGTTTGAAAGGAGATACATCATTACATGTCTGAACTTTATCTCCAAACCAAAGTGCAATTTTTCTGTCCATTTGAAAGAAAGAAAATTTTAGAGAGACCTGGTAGCATTTTTGCCAGAAACAGTCCACACTCTTTGTCAGACAATGTTCATCCTGTACTCAGATTTTTTTTTTTTTTTTTTTTAATTTCCAAAAGTTAGCCATGAAAGGTTGAAGGTGGCAAATTTCACATAAATGTACTGTATTCTGCGTGAGGGAGAGACATTCGTAGAACTTTGTTCTACAGTCAAACCTGTGTAAGGCGGTCACCCAAGGGACTGGGTCAAACTGACTGCCTTAGACAGGTGACCGGGTTATCCAGGGTGGCATGTCAACAGCTAGTGTGTCAGGGGATCCTCTGGGGTGACCAGCTGAGACAGTGGTTTGGCTTATACAGGTGACCGCCTTGGCATGTTCGACTGTATCGTGCAATAAAGCAGGAAGAGACTATTATAAGTCTAAATTCTCATTCATTCTTCCTGCTTTCCATTTGATTTAAGTGGCCTGCTGTGTAGCATCAGATGGTACAAATTTCCTAGTGTATGTGTAGACCCATTCTTCCTGCTTTCCGTTTGATTTAAGTGGCCTGCTGTGTAGCATCAGATGGTACAAATTTCCTAGTGTATGTGTAGACCCATTCTTCCTGCTTTCCGTTTGATTTAAGTGGCCTGCTGTGTAGCATCAGATGGTACAAATTTCCTAGTGTATGTGTAGACCCATTCTTCCTGCTTTCCATTTGATTTAAGTGGCCTGCTGTGTAGCATCAGATGGTACAAATTTCCTAGTGTATGTGTAGACCCATTCTTCCTGCTTTCCGTTTGATTTAAGTGGCCTGCTGTGTAGCATCAGATGGTACAAATTTCCTAGTGTATGTGTAGACCCATTCTTCCTGCTTTCCGTTTGATTTAAGTGGCCTGCTGTGTAGCATCAGATGGTACAAATTTCCTAGTGTATGTGTAGACCCATTCTTCCTGCTTTCCGTTTGATTTAAGTGGCCTGCTGTGTAGCATCAGATGGTACAAATTTCCTAGTGTATGTGTAGACCCATTCTTCCTGCTTTCCATTTGATTTAAGTGGCCTGCTGTGTAGCATCAGATGGTACAAATTTCCTAGTGTATGTGTAGACCCATTCTTCCTGCTTTCCATTTGATTTAAGTGGCCTGCTGTGTAGCATCAGATGGTACAAATTTCCTAGTGTATGTGTAGACCCATTCATTTCTTACCAGTGCAAGTGCACCTCATTGTCTTGCTTATAATACAACAATTGTTCAGTAATAAATAATCATCCACTGCAACAATATGTATTATATATGTGCACTGTATTGCAACACCAAAACAGGTATGAAGATTGATGAATGGCTGCAGATATTCTGATGAGTTTGAGTCAGTATGGATGTAGGTCAGTTGACAGCAGGATTGTATTATTTGTAAGGTCATGGGCTAGACTTGTGAGTCCTGCCAGTATCAGATTTCACACAGATCAATGTGCATCTGCCTATAAGAAAAAATAAAAATTCTGAAGTCTTATCATAGCTTACAATTTTGGTGTAAGCAATTTGCAAACATACAAACACTTCATACTTACAGTCGTATTACATGTATGTGTATAGTAGTTTGTGCTCACTGCATGAAAATTGTAATGACTGTGTTTTTGCATTACTGGCCCCACCAGATTGTACCATACACTACACAGAACAGTAGACCGTAAAAGCTGTGTAAACTTGTGCATGGCTGTAAGTTTATAAATATCAGATTCAGATGGTCACCACATTCAGTTTAATTATGAAGCTTTAAAGTTTTGGAGCAGAGCACATTTGCTGGCAATCTCACTTCTTTTTTTTTTTTTTTTCTTTTTTGGTGTAATTTACATGTAGATAACAGTGTGCAGTATGATCTGAATTAATTGTAAGTTGTTTGGGGCAATGGAAAGTTCTTTGTCAGAATTGTTTTATTTGTCAGAGTCAGCGTGGTGCCCCATCCCTGTATAGTGTGCAGCAGAATGCATGGTCGTCATGACCACAACAGATATATTGGAGAATATTTGGTGTGTGTGTGTGTTTGCGTCCCCATTTTTATGAAGGTACTCTTTGACTTTCTCTCTCTCTCTCTCTCTCTTTCTCTCTCTCTCGCTTGTTGTGGAGCCAGTCGTGTAGTGTATGCACAACTGAAAGAGTTTATTGGTAAACTACTAAGACTCTAGTATCAGTTCGTGTTTATTATTCCATACTTTCGAAGTGTACATAGTTGCAGTCAGTATTCTTCGGAGTCAGGAGTAATTTTACTTACACACACACACAAACACATGTATCCTTATTCAGATTACACACAGTATCCTTATTCAAATTATGTAAGTAATTGTTTTACCAGAATTTTGTACAGTGGACGTGTTTTCCGGGATATATATGGCAAAAGTCGAAAACGGCAATTTGAGTTGCGCTCACAATGGGCAGGGGGCTTCATTATCACACATATTATTAATGCTTGTAGATCTATTTTTTGTGGAAGTTCTGTTGCATGATACAAATGCTGCTTTTGTGTAGCTTTACTTAGTTTGCTTAGTGCATTTTATGCCAAGGACAAGTGTGCCTTCATTTATTAACTCTTACACAAGATGCCGATTTTCACTGTAGTTTCAGCTGTATTTACAATGAAATGCATGTTTGGAAAGTGTTAGTTAACCTTGATGTACATATTTCTATACATGTAAGACTGGAGAGAAAGGAAAAAAAAAGGATGCAAACAATTTCCTTACCTGTGTTAAATTCCTCAAGTGCTACGTGCAAACATTCCATTTGCTGCTTCACTTTATCTTCTGCCTATGCCATAATTATGCCAAGTTTGTTCAAAGATTGTATAATTAAAGGAATATTTTAAAGGTTTGTAACCTTTCGAGTGTTACTGAAGATCTGTATTTGTTCCCTTTACTTGCCTTACTGGAAGTGGCCACGTGTCGTCACCGTCACACAGATGTGTTAATATAAATAAAATCTTTGCCATTTGTGATTCCAGTGTCCCTCTGTCTGTGTGTGTGTGTGTGTGTGTGTGTGTGAGGAGCGGGTAATAAATGATAATGGAATATGGTGTGCCCATGTATGCATCTCCCAGTTACTTGGCTGAGTTCAGCACAACTAGTTAAACCCAACATATATCTGGTTATGACAATCATACATGTGCATTTACCCACAGTCAAACACTATACATCATCTACATGTTACACTCACTTGCTGTGAAGAGCAAACTCAGGGGTTTCGTATTTAATTGCTGTTTTGTGGGTGGTTTTGTCGTGGGTTTTTTTGTTGTTGTTTTTTTTTCTGGTGGTGGTTGGTTTGGGGGTGGGGGTGGTTATTCAACATTTCAAGTCATAGTCTGACAGGACATGTAGCTTCCTGTTTCCATAAGTCTGCCTTAATTTTAATTGGTACACATGCACTGATGTTCAGGGCTTCATATGATCTGTACGTAATACAACAAAATGTCCTGGTTGGCCGTATAAGTAAAGGACATCTTTCCGATATTTTCTTCACTGTGGTGCAAAAATGACGTATATCCACCTTTGTGAAAAACGTAATTGGTCTGTGACCAGATATGAATCCCTGGAATGTCTGTATGCATATAAAACTTAATGAATTTAAAGTCTTTATGTTATGGGGGGGGGGGACTGCAGCTTGCAAAGCTGTAAGGCTGTTTGCCAAATGAATAGATGTTCCGTTTGGCCATTGTGATCATTTTCATGACTCTGCGGCTTCTGATAGCAGAGAAATATTACTTTCTCTAGCATTCTTGTAGTAGATGCCGATATGACCAAGTTGCTAAAAATAGCCACCAATCAGCGCTTCAGTCTGCAACCAGATAACGTCGTCTGCTCTGTGTGCGGTACGCGAACTACATACCTAGAACAACATATATACGCTTCCCACAGTCACAGTGATGGTTTCAGATGCAACTTTGTGTCGGAAGTCACTGATTCTGATGCACAGATTAAGCGCATTCGATGAAAAATTTTTAACAGCGTTGTTGCATGCCTGACAAACGTATTGAGGCTGGCTCAGGCTGTACTGTTGCAGCATGGAATGAAGGAAGGGAGATAATTATAGGTTGTGTAGTGAATCGGCATTGAATGATGGAATAGAGATAACCGTTGTATAGTCAAAGGTAGGCAAAAGTGTATATATAGTTAAATTTCTTCCTCTACGCAACTGCCTTATGGCTACCTTGTTCACCCCCTGTTCAGATGGAAGCCCATGTGTCTTTTACCCCATTTTTTCCGAAGTCTTCTGAGCGTTGTCTTGGAGACAGTTACAGTGTTTGTCTGGTTCACAATGGCACTGTCAGCAGTGTCAGGCCCTTTTCAGGGTTGATCGTCGATCACTGCCTCCTTGCACAGTTGAGACTCGGACATCATCATCTTCTTGGGTAATGCGGGAGCTGGTCAAGCAAAACAGGTCAGAGAAAGAAAGGAAAATTGCGTTCACATTTTCACTTGTTCACATATTCTCTTGTCCAGAGTCGCCAGTTTGGAGGCATCGACTACATCATGGAAGAAGCCATCACTGGGGACTACGCTCTCGTCAAGGCCTGGAAAGCAGACAAAGCCGGAAACCTTACCTTCAGGTGGGTTTGGCCTGGTAGATAACATGAATAATGTGGGTTGTGTTGACGCTTTACCCGGTTGCTTGGGTCAAAGTGCCACGGACAACCCAGCACGCACGCTCACATGAATTACACGCTTTAACTCACCCACCAGGCAGCAATTAACACATTACAGTCACATGGTGTGAAGTGTCGGCTCAACTACCCTACTTAATTTTCAAAATTTAGAATTTAACATTTGTCCCAAATGTTGCCCATTGTGGTGCAGAAAGGACATACAGTAATTATGTCTGCCTTGGTAAGAAAGTACTGGGACAATTCAAAAAATGAATCGGTCTGTGATTGATGTCAGATGCTGATATGAAGCCTTTGGATATTATGACCACGAAACACAAGCAGTCCAGCTGAGAAGGAAAGGCTGCTTTTTTTCACTGTGCTGTTATGTTTTTTGCTTGCACTGATGTTTACCTCTGATACATACATACTGTATTCCACAGGAAAACAGCGAGAAACTTCAACCCTCCCATGTGCAAGGCGGCCCCCATCACCATCGCCGAGGTTGAGGAGATTGTGGAAATGGGGGAAATCCCCCCCGAGGATGTGCATGTGCAACACATTTTTGTGCAGCGCATCATCAAGGGACCGAAGTACGAGAAGAGGATTGAGGTCTGTGGGATGAAGCATAATATAGAAATTAACGTATGTGACCCACTCTCCTGAAATGGTAGGTAAGTCGCTCTGTGGCATTTTATGCAATGTACAAGAACTGTCCTTGTGGTCACTCTCTGCTGCCATTTCACTGCCGTCACCTGGATGGTCTACACGTATTTAAAATTTTAGTAGTACGGACGCTGTTCTTTATCAAATTAGATCATTTTCTCATCTTTCTGAATATGTGCACATCTCAGTATTAATTTTTGTTTCTTTTTAAATGACTCGCATACTATTTTGTGAGAACGGGTCACATATGATAGATAAATGCTGTTGTGGAATTTTGGTGTAACTAACTGGATTCCATTCACTGCACGCCCATGGTATCAGTTCTTACGTAACGGAGAACGCTTCTATTTCTTTTCAGCGGTTATTGTAGGGTTAGTGCTGTGGACATGGCCTTGTTTTTGTTGACATGATTTTTATACAGTCATGACTGAGGAATCTGAAATATCCTCAGAAACGGGTTAGACCAAATTCCATGATGACTTCATCACAGTGCATTACAGCACTTTCCCCACCAACTGTCTACGGCAAAATGATTTTTTTTTTTTTTTCCTCAGGTCAATGGAATTAGAAAAATATGAGAATGCTTTTATCACCATATAGGTTTCCTTTCAGAGAGGTGCTGTGTGGCGTGCCATAAGTTTATAAATCAAAATTCCATTCCAAGATCTTTATAAAGCACTTTGGTCAGGTACAAGTTTGTATGTGCTTGAAATATTTGTGCAGGAGCTGAATGCTGCACACATGCAAAATGAAGCACAAAAGAAAAACATTGATCATCAGTGTTGTGTTCTGATTCCAGCGATTAAAACTGACAAAAGAGAAAGCCCCTGACGAACCTCATGACGCAGCCTTCTACATGCGAGAGAAGATTATCAAGCGAGCAGCTGTTGAATTTCAGGATGGCATGTATGGTATCCTTGCTGAGATAACAGATGAGCAAACATGCACCTAGATACATACTTTTGATTCTCTATTAGAGGTAAGATAAGTTCTTTGTATGTGCACTAGAGATTAGGTTAAAGCCTCACTCAAGTTTGGAGCATTAGCCTTGACTGTGTATAGTGAATCTGGGCATTGGAATGCCCATGCTGGCCAGCAACTTCATTCGCCCTGGAATCACTGTCCACTTGCAGAGTGAAAATGGAATTCTGGGACTGGTAAGCTAGTTTCATTCAACTTCACTGTCTCCTTTGCAAGGCTTTGCCCCTCAGGGATGGTTTTGTGTTTTCCTTTCATTGTATTTTGTATGTTAGTATCTAGAAAGCAAAGCGTGTCAAATGCACAGATCATTCAAATTTTTGGTGGGTAGTGAAGTCTAAAGTCTGAGAAGCAAACACTTAGATTTTGAGCAGCGCTGCCAACACTTTTTGTCGAGGAGGTCATCAGAAGTACATGTATGACGTAAGCGTACTCTTATTGATGTCATAGATACCAGCAGTAGCACTTTAGGGAGCAATTTACAGGATTTGGCATTGTTCTGTTTGATAAACATACATGTATGACGTAAGCGTACTCTTATTGATGTCATAGATACCAGCAGTAGCACTTTAGGGAGCAATTTACAGGATTTGGCATTGTTCTGTTTGATAAACATACATGTATGACGTAAGCGTACTCTTATTGATGTCATAGATACCAGCAGTAGCACTTTAGGGAGCAATTTACAGGATTTGGCATTGTTCTGTTTGATAAACATACATGTATGACGTAAGCGTACTCTTATTGATGTCATAGATACCAGCAGTAGCACTTTAGGGAGCAATTTACAGGATTTGGCATTGTTCTGTTTGATAAACATATATGTATGACGTAAGCGTACTCTTATTGATGTCATAGATACCAGCAGTAGCACTTTAGGGAGCAATTTACAGGATTTGGCATTGTTCTGTTTGATAAACATACATGTATGACGTAAGCGTACTCTTATTGATGTCATAGATACCAGCAGTAGCACTTTAGGGAGCAATTTACAGGATTTGGCATTGTTCTGTTTGATAAACATACATGTATGACGTAAGCGTACTCTTATTGATGTCATAGATACCAGCAGTAGCACTTTAGGGAGCAATTTACAGGATTTGGCATTGTTCTGTTTGATAAACATACATGTATGACGTAAGCGTACTCTTATTGATGTCATAGATACCAGCAGTAGCACTTTAGGGAGCAATTTACAGGATTTGGCATTGTTCTGTTTGATAAACATACATGTATCACTGTATTTTACTGATAAAAAGCCAGCATTCAACAATGCCGGTGACAGTGGCTGAATGAGTTCATGTACCATGGTGTTTTCTGTTTCTGCTATCTAATTCCAGACCAGAGTTCATTATTTTAAACCATATATGTACATATATAGCAACACATATGCTTTTTGACCATCACTTCATAATCTGGCAATTGGAATTTTTGCAGGGTCCATTCCCACGGCCAGGGGAGGAAGATGCTGATCTAATCAATGCTGGGAAAGAGACTGTGACGGCCATACCAGGCAGTTCTTATTTCTCTAGTGATGAATCATTTGCCATGATTCGCGGGTATGTACCTCTTTGCCCATGCTCATATTTCTCATTTGTAGAAGCACATATTGCAAAAGTTTTAGATTGATCACCTTGTTAATGTCTTCGACTATTTCAATTTTTGGTGTGCTGGATCGTGTGTGCTGGAAGAAAATGTTTCCTTGTCAAACTTCTAAATAAAAAAAAAATCCACTTCCTTGTCACACACTGAAGTTGAAGTTTCTCATGGTCATATGATCGCAAGTCAGTATTCTGGAAACCCCAAAATTTTTAATAGTCCCTGTGATTTTTGTCTGTCTTTCTTTTTCAGTGGCCATATCAGCATCACCATCCTAGGAGCCATGCAGGTGTCGCAGTATGGAGACCTGGCAAACTGGATGATTCCTGTACGTGGATTGAAAGTGGCTGATCATACACCATTGCTCTAGCATGCACTAGTTGTGTTGCAAACACAAAACATAATGCATTCAAACGCTCAAAGTGCATTTAGAACATCAGCTATATCTGAGGTCGGCAGTTGTTCACAAAACATCCTGTTCATGGGCAGTCTCATTATGTACACGTATTAGTGCTTTGTTACAATAGAACGGCTCATCAAACGGGCTAACCCAGAACTAATGCATGGTTTTAAAATCTTGTGGTCATGATAAGTGACTGATAGGTTTCATGGTGTGTGTGTGTGTGTGTGTGTATGTGTGTGTGTGTGTGTGTGTGTGTGTGTGTGTGTGTGTGTGTGTGTGTGATGACCTCAGTAAAATGAACTGTTGGGATTTGTTTGTTTTCTATCAGGGCAAGATGGTGAAGGGAATGGGTGGAGCCATGGATCTGGTGTCCAGTCATCATACCAAGGTCATCGTTACCATGGAACATACTGCCAAGGTCAGACAGTAGCACTGTGTGTGTGTGTGTGTGTGTGTGTGTGTGTGTGGAGAGAGAAGGAGCAGAGAGAGAGAGAGAGAGAGCGTGTACCCAGATGTTGAGGTTAATTGCTTATTAATTCTTCTTTGATTATAACCATTTGGTACTGTTTATACAGAGTGGGTGTGTGCACAGTTTCTTGAGATACTTTTGGTATTGTTGTTGTCTTTCTATCTGAATTCTGCCTGTTCTTTGTGTAGCTTATGCACAGATCCTACAAAAATCAGACTATAATTTGTTTCTGGTACAATCAGTCAATTTTAGATTTGTGAGAAATAGAATTTTTTCCCACTACAATGTAACACATGTTCACAGGGTGGAAAGCACAAGATTCTGGAAGAGTGCAACCTCCCTCTGACCGGCAAGGGTTGTGTGGACATGATCATTACAGAGAAGGTATGTCGCTCGCCACTACAGGAATCCTTTCCCTCATCAACGACATCCTTTTTTTTTTTTTTTTTTTTTTAAACTTCTTGGGTGGTCTAGACGTAAACCCACACTTTCATGCAGTATGATGCACCATTGAAGATGGTTGTACTACCAAGTTGGGCCATTGCTGAATCTCACACACACACACGCACACGCACACACACACACACACACACACACACACACACACCACAGTTAAAGATATATTGGGTATCAACTTTTTTTGCAGAATTATCATGTAACCTGCAGCGGTGACAAAACATATTACATTGTACATAGGATGATAAGTTGCTGTACCTTCATTGAACATTTGTTGGAGGAGGTTAACACTGTAGTGTACTTCATTTTCTCATTCAACGGTGTGTGTTTCATCTTGCAGGGGGTGTTTGAGATTGACAGGGAGAAGGGACTGATTCTGACAGAAATCGCAGAAGGAGAGATAATCGAAGACATCGTGGAAGCCACAGGCTGTGAATTTTCAGTAAGTACCCGATACTTTGTGTACTTTTTTACATTTTCTTCAAAGAGACTGTAATGGCTGGCTGTTTAAAAAAAATCTGTTGTACACTGCAAAGCTTTTTTTTTTTTTTAAAAACGGGAGCTCATGGGGAGTTTGGCTGTTTGGGGTTTTGTTGCTGTTTTTGGGGGGCAGTGTTTTACATGTAACTATGTTCACATTTTTCAAATAAAAGTTTTACAGTATGATAATACTGATCGAGCTGGTCAAAGTTCTTTCCGCGTAGGGATAATGGACTTATTATTTCATTAGTTTTTTATGTACAAGTTCAACTGGGGGAGGAAGTGCTGCTGGAGGGTAGCATAATTGTTTACACTCTGTTCTGTTCTGTTTCAGGTTTCACCTGACCTGAAACCAATGCAGCAAGTGGAGGTGTAGGGGAAGCTAGCGAAGAAACAGCGTGATTTGCCTTGAATGTATTTGTAACCATCAGTGTGGAGTGTCACATATGATTTCTAGATTGTGTGTTCGAATGATTAATCATATCTATCTTTTCACCATGTCTTGAAAGGAAGTGAAGTTAATTTCTCTAGGAAAAAAAAACACAACTTTATAATTGAGCATTTACTAGATTTGATCTTTTTGCTTAGACTGTCTGTTCGTAGGAGCAGGGAAAACCAAGAAACCATATATGGAAAATTGTCTCATACGATTTTTGATCTGTGATTTTACATCATGCACCAGTCATACCAGTCTTGCATAAGCCTGTCGACATGTTGCTAGTCATGATTTTCAGAATAGTGATGACTGACTTATTTACCTGTGATCTTCATACAAAAATGTTTTGAGTTTGTGTGGTTCACACAGTCATCATATCTAAACCGTAATCAGGAGTGTACAATATATGTATCTTTTAGTGATTGATCAACTACAATAAGGTGAGGTTGTTGAAATCTGTTTTCATGATGGTACATGTAGCTGGATGGTATGCCATGCTAAAAAGTTCTGATTACGCATCTTATCAGCTGAAACATTTCTCCTGATCCTGATTTATCTCCCTCACTGTCTAGACATGCATCAAGACTCAAGATCTTGAATTTTGAAGTATGTCTAGACAGTGAAAGAGATATATATGTGTGTGTTGCTGTTGTGGGAGTCTCATCGGGAAGGAATATGAGATTGTGTTGAATAGAATCAGAAGACAGAGAAATTGCGCGTTGATCTAACTAAATGGGTGTAATGCTTGTTTTTGTACAACATACATGATGAAATGCATTTGCTAACCAACTTGTATGTATTATAGACATTCGTGATGTACAACAGTTTCATGATATTCCATCCAGTGTGGTCAAGCGGAAGGCCGTGAATGCTATGGCTTCTCGTTACGATTCCAACTTCAGATTCATGTGCTATGGAGTTCTGGATAGTAGAACCACACGCTGCTGTATTTCACTGTTAAATTTATTTGTGCCATAAACATCCTGGTAAATCTCAGTACGTGTTTTAGGATCAAATATGAGATTGATGACAACCTTAACAGATGTTTGTTAGCTTTTTTTTCTGTTTTGGGGTACTGGTTGTTAAAATAGGAACAAAATTAATCTGTACATGTGTACATATATATCTGTGGGTACGACCACTAGAAGCATGACACTGAATAACTGAATGTCCAGGTTTTGTCATTTGTCCTTCTCTCAGGAGCATGTGTAGCATTTTCAGGAGATGGTTATGATTATGTGAGTGTATGTTCAGGGGGGTGTGTGTGTATGTGTGTGTACTAAGTCAGTGAGAACTACACACACTAAGTCAGTGTGAACATCAAATGATTGTGATGTTCAGTCAGGTGTCAGTCAGGGCCCGCATGTAAAAGTCGGGGTTAGGGAGTTTAGTCCCGGGTTAGAGTCTAACCTCGAACTAAGCTAGCTCTGGGGTTAAATTTTCTGTTGTTTTGTGTTTTAAATCAGGAAGCGGGTCCATTCCAGCAAGGTGCCTATGCGGTTATAGAAGAACTTTTGTTCTTTCTTTCTTCGCTTCCTTTTTTATTTAATTTTGTTTTGGGGGTTTCTTTTGTCGTAGTCTGGGTTAGGCCCGTAGCCTTGGGTTGAATTAAACTCGACTTTTACATACGGGCCGTGACCTCTCGAAGTCAACTTGTAAACTGGAATAAAATAGCTAGCAGCCACTTGTCATTGTAAGCTTTATCAGTGGCGGTATTGCATTGTACCGGTGTACTATGTACTATCTCTGGCAGTAAACTTATGCATTTTTGTAGAGGTGTAAGTACAAGTAAGGTTGTGGTGGAATTGTATTAACCGTTTCATGTAGTGTACACTGTGAACGAGTGTCTTATGAGTGCAGATTTACTTGAAGGTTTTGGGATTTTGGTGGGTTTGTTGTCTGGTTGTATGGAGTGATTGCTACAGTATGAATGGGTTACAGACATTTGTTAAAAAAAAAAAAAAACAATAAAAAAGGATTGGCATGTAGTTTTTTTGCGTGTTAAAGTGATAAGCATTTACGTACATAATTTATATTACACTTTATCAATAATCTAGACCTGTTACGGCGGTTTGAATTTGCTCAGGTGTGTCGCTGAAATACTAACCCGTGGTTGGGACCCATAGCAGAGACTAATAGGTATGGATGAATGCTGTTTTACTGCCTGTATGCTTCAGTCAGCTGTAGACTGTAAGAGTGCTCTGATGTCTTGAACTATTAAAACATGTTTTCGTAATGTCTGTGTTTGCTTTTTGTGTCTGTGTTTCCCCTTGAAAACTTGAGTGTGTGAAATATTGCAGTATTTAATGACTTTCCTCAAGACAGTACTTATGTATGCATTTATTGTGCACAACGAAACTGCTGAAAAATCAGCTCTAATAACCAAGCCTGCCAGGGATGTAAGCAAGACATTGGAAATGTAGAGTATTTTTTATTATTATCATTTAATCAATCAGCTTTGACAATTAAACTTGTTTTGTTTGCACCTTCCCAAGCTACCCCCCAAAAAGAAAACAAATGCCTACTCCTGACATTGCCTGTTTCTTTTGGCTATACAAGTCAAGGATACATTAAATATGGCCCACTTGTGTGTATGGATGTGTATGTTCAGCTGAACTGTTCAGTTAGGATAGCTGTACCTTCCCCAGCACCCTCCACGCTCTGTCCCTCCATGACTTGCCCGCTGATTAGGATTTCCTCCAATCACGCAGACGGCGGGGACGTTAAACTCCCAACTTGCAAACACAAATCAACTTTCAAATGCAAAGGGGTGGGTTTAATGAGACATCGACAAAGAATCCCATCTAACGTAGTTTCCTTCGCCATAGACACCTCCATAAGCACAAGCATTATAATTTATATGCCAACCCGTCTTCTGTGACTGACCACCCACACGAACGATTAAGACGATTTCACGCTTGAATGATTTTCTGTACCGTAACCTTCGAAGAATGCGCAGAGCGCACGAAGAGGGTACGCACTACATCTCCCACACTGAGTGCATAGAAAATGTGGTATTTACTCTGCGCTGTGTGAGAAAAATTAAATTAAGCGGAATTTCCGCAGGATAAAAGATGAGGTGCCAAGATCTTGCCAAGCTACACCGCACTTACACACATACACGCACGCACTGACACGTACTTCCGGCATAGTCAGCTGGCGTATGAAATGCAAAGTTTAAAAAAAAAAAAATACACAGAGCGAATGCGTACTGACTAAATAGGATGGACACTGATACACAAAGTAATGGCGCAGTATTCTAAACGCCCATGATGGTGGCCGGTACTATCATGCTTTTACTTCAGTCGGCATGGCCGATTAAATTTCATTAACTCAAGAAAGGAAACAGGAAGGCCGGAGGGGGGGGGGAGGAGGGGCGTGGAGATGTCAAGAACAGCTTTTTTTGGCCAAACTGACAGCATGTAGTCCCGGACGGTATGAGCCAGCCTTTTGTGCTTCTTTTATGGGCTGCCGAGAGGAAATATTTGGGGTCAGAAATTTAACTTCTAGACTGACTGAAACTGGAGCAAAATACAGCGAGTAAGAGTATATTCTCCCTGTATGAGTAATCTTTTGTGCTTATGTTATGGGCTGCACAGGGGAAATTCTTGGGGTCAGAACTTTAGAAATTTTAACGGCTGATAAAGTAGCGAAGTGTGATAGCGGCGCGGCCTTTCAACGCCGAATAAAAAGAGCCGCTTCAGTTAATTCACTCATCCTCTGATGTTGTAGGCGCCTGTTTTCTTCGAGACGCTGTTTTCGTAGTCTTTGTATGCGGAAAATGCAGGCCTTCCCGGTTTTGTTATCTGGTGACTGAAATTTGCCTGCATTCCAAGTTGCCACTTGTGTGTGTTGGGCAGCTAAGACTGAACTTGAAGGAGGCGACCAAAGCAAGATGTTTGTTGTTGTTTTCTAAAAGGGAGAAAAAGAGAAAGAACATTTTGGCTATCAATTCCACACCTCACTCTAAAAGTTTTAAGAACGAACCCCCCCACCCCACCCCCACCCCCACCCCCACCCCCCCCCCAAAAAAAAACACCAAACAAACAAGAACCACCCCCCACCCCCTACCCCCCCCCCACCCCCCCAAAAAAAAATATCTGTCAGCTACAGACCTCACCGTGTAAGTTAAAAGAAAAATTTACAATGAATGGAAATTTAATGTAGTATTTAGCTCCAACCCCCGTCCCCATCTGCCCCTACCCTCCTCAAAAACAAACAAACAAATGGTCTCAGTTTACGTGTACCATTATTTTTTTGCTAGTACACGGCGGATGTTTTTTGTTTTTTTTTAATTGAATCGCCCACTGCATCTCACTGGTACTTACAGTCATCATTCCCACCTCTGGCCGCGATCACCAGGCAAACATTTCCCGTGTGTCACTGTGTATGGGTGTAGGAAGTGTCAGCGTTGGCCCTGACCCTCCCTGGGTGTTCTTATTAATGAGAATGCAACCGAGAAACTGTAACGTTAGGAGTCCCGCGAGCACCGTCTCCGGCCTTGCAACGTTAATGACACAAATATTCTTTTTATTTTTTCTTTCGCCACGGATGAAGCGAATTACAGACGGAAAAGGCCTAGAACGTCAACTAGAACGGTCGGCTTTACCCGTCTGGCGTGCATTACATTATCCTGAATTTGGCTGAGTTTGAAATGAAAGTGTCAAGTAAGCGTATCATGGCAGAACTTTGCTCGATTAGTGTGTGTGTGTGTGTGTGTGTGTGTGTGTGTGTGTGTGTGTGTGTGTGTGTGTGTGTGTGTGTGTGTGTGTGTGTGTGTGTGTGTGTTCATTGTATGCTGACCCCATTCCCATTGTAGCAAAGAGTGCAGGTAGAAAGGACCTACCATTCTTTGACAGTTTAGTGTAATTACTGACTTTAATTATAAACGAAAAAAAAAAAAAAGCTTGAGGAAAGAAAACTGACTATTGTTCATACACAATGGATTGTGGATACCGATTTCGTGTTACTTTTGCCCATGTGGTCGCTGAAAAAAAAAAGAGGAAAAAAAAAGTTTTAATTTAAGTGTCGTAGTTGAAAAAAGTTTTAATCGTTGTTGTTATTGTTGTTGTTGTTGTTTTCCAAACGCACAGTGGCTGGTATCAAATTCAGGGTTGTTGCCTTTCTTTTCACATGCCTAAAGTGAACTCCCCCCCCCCCCCCCCCACACACACACACACATATCTTTAATTTTCTTCACGGACACACAATATGACGAAAGCTGTCACCATCACCGTTCCGTCCGCACCCTCATGCATTTCTGTTTCATTTTTCCCCTCCGCCTCGCCACACAGTATGAGGAAGCCTTGTCGTCACTACTAGCTGGTGCACAACGACGCGGGATCGTCTGTAATTTATATCTTGTGTCTGCCTCTCTAATTGCAATGCGAATTTTTTCGTTTGTCATACTTACGGGCTACCGTACACCTTCTAGAAATATTCCAAAGGAACGAAAGTGAAAAAGTAAAAAGAAAGAAAAAGGTGAAGACAAAGTTTGTGGAAAAACGTCAAGAAAAAACGTCGATTTTTGTTTTCAGGATTTTACAATATGATTTTAGAATTTAAAGAATGATACTTGATAGGTCCGGAGACTGTGCACCAGACAGGATAATAAGTAATTATAGAGTTGAAGGTGTGTTGCTGCTATAGTCTGTTTCCGTTTTGACTGAAGGCGTTTGTCGTGGTGTGCACTTAGGCTGGCCGGCGATTTTCTTGTTGCCCCGTGTTTGATATCACCCATACGGGGCAGCCTACACAACACACAATTATCATTATTAGTTATGACTGTGCAATGATTTGGAGCGGCATAGGCGCTTTACCCAGTTTCTTGAATTGGCTCAAAGCGCAGCGAACTGAATCCAACACGCACGCTCACGTGAATCACGCGCATTCTCTCACACACTAGAAATGAACACATTGCAATCACGTAATGCAAATTAATGGTCAGCTCAGCAATATAAGTTCAGGAATTTAGAACTGCATCAATAAGCAGGTTTCCACGCCATGGCCGGCACCGCGTTTTTCCAAATTCCAAACGCCATAGCACCGGAAGAACGCTTTGGATTTTCAGCTGTCGGTCAAAACGATTGAAAAGGGCCGTTTACCACCCAGAAACCGACTTGTACTAATATGTTGATAGGGGATTTGGTCTAGTGGTTAAGGCATCCGACTTCTGATCCTGAGCTGTCTGGTTCGAGTCCCCGGTGGGCAGGAATATGGTGGGATTTCTCCTTACCATATCGAGTCAAATCCATGTGCAGACTCGTTTACGGTGCCTGTCTCGCCTTCGTGTACACACGCACGCATATACATCAAGTGTGCACGCTAAAAATCCCACGTTCATGTTTCGAAGAAGAGTAGGCTGTGTCCGGTGTCGTGGTAAACAGAAATACTGCCGCACGCACCAGAGTGAATAGCAGGGTGGAGGTTTGCACATAAACTAGCGCTTTAGCGGCAGCAGGCTTTCACTGCTTCGTCCTCCAGCCATGCGGCGCCGTGAGCGTTTCAGCAGAGATGGATATGTGCGCCGTGGAGAAGTCTACCATACCATACCATACCACGTTAGTAAAGCGGATGTGTATATGCTCATGTTTTTAAAATAACGGCTTTAGATGAGAGCAACGACCAAAAGGGCGTTTATGTTGACTATCCTTCCCCTACCCTCCCCCCCCCTTCCCCCACCCCCAACCCCCACGTGTAACAGCTATGGTGAAAAAAAAAAAAAAAGCCGCGCGACGCTTGATGCAGTCACTCTGACATGCTGTGCTGTTTTCGCGGTTAAATACGGTACGTAGGCCTTTCAGCTATCCCAGTCTGGTATGCCATTGTTAGTACAAGGTATCCTCATGCCTTTCACCGTGTGAATTAGTTATTTATACATACGCCACTCTGGTCTCACAGTACGCGGCTTTGCCTGCTGACTAATCTGTTAGAGGCGAGACTGAACAAGAATGCCAAGTTTTGGGATTAGAATAGGAAGACCTGGCATACTTACAGTATTGCGCTTTGCGATGGATCGGAAGTAGCACGACGTATTGTACCTTAACTGGAGGTGGTCTGGAATTCCATGATTATTCCGGATAAGGGAGTTTTGATCACGTGATCTCCCGTGCCGTTCTGATAGGATCTTTATTGACGATCACCCCATGTCAAAGCTTTGGACGTGGGGTATTTTTGGGGGATAGCGACATCTCAGTTTGAATAAAGGATCTCATGTAATGCTTTCTTGACATTTAGTGAACGTGTTTACTTCGTGGCGGCTGTGGTCATACGGGAGAGGAGAGATGCCCACAAGGCATTGCTAGGGTACTTAACGGTGCAGACAGACATAGTCGGAGGGACGATCTCGGGTGGTTAATGTAACCGGCTTACAGCCGACTCCTCTGGACGCTGCGAGGAAGTTCACCAGTCTCAACTGCAGAACTATCTACGGTAGCACAAGGCTGAAAGGCCAACAGGGTCTCTACAATATTTAATTTAACATACGTTCATGTCCACAACGAAAGGCCCTAATCTGCCGCGAGTCAAATAGTTGGACTGGTCGGGCTGTAGAAAGCGATTGTTAGGGTACTCCGCGGAGCAGCCGGACAGGCAATGATGACTGTGATTGTGTAAATATGGACATTTCCGCTAGACCCTGCGAGGACGTTCACCAGTCTCAACTGCAACACCCTGAGAATTATCAGCGGGAAACACAGAGACGAACGACCACCAGAACGTCGAATCTATTTAACTTGACCTCATCGTCGGGCAGTAGGAAGCATTGCCACGATATTCTGCGGTGCAGGCAGATGTGAGGGACGATCTCTAATGATTTGTGTAAACGGTGACAGTTCCGCAATGATAAGGGATCATTTCCGGTGATTGTGTAAATATACTGATAGTTCCGCTGGACACTGCGCTGCAGTCTCATCTCAGCCGAAAATTATCACTTGAACGACTACCGGAGGCTGAGAGGCCAACAGAACTCCCACAATAATTATTAGTTTTTACTCATTATAGACGCGTCAGCGATATATCAGCAGCGCTGGCTAGTGATGTCGTGGTGGACGGCAAGATGATATTGTAACTGGACATTTACAATACTGAACTTTTTGTAGATGCGTCAGAAACACATACCAAAACAAGATTTATAACTGTTCCATAACGCGAGAGAACTGGGGTGTTCTCGAAGAGAGAAATTATCTGCAAGAGCTATAGGTGTGTTGCTGAGCAAGATGTTCAAGGTGCTAGAGACTGAAGATGGCCTGGTTCAGGTCAAGGTCACAACGGACGGACGTCTGCTTTGGGCGCACATCGACATGAACCAGAGGTCACTCCATCCTTTCACAGGTGAGAGCTTAATCTGGACAGTCCAATCTTTCATTTTCTTCAGCGACTGATGTCTTGGTTGAACTGACATCAGTTGAGGCCTTTGTGGCATGAATAGTCAGTTCAGCTTTAAGGGTATCAAAACCACGACAGTCACGACAGATTGATATCCGTCGGACGCGATAAGCGTTTCGGTTTTGAGTGTCCGGCTGCGATGTGACACTGTGGCGTTTGGATTTCAAACAGAAAATGGAAATGCCGTGAGAATATGTGTGATGAACATGTCGTAATGCTCACCACGAGACAAAACAAAAAGAATAGAAAAGCATTAAGAGTCTTTTTGAACAAAACAAACAAACAAACTAACTAACAAACAAAGAAGCGCAAAACAAAAACAACAAGAAGAAAAATTCATGTGTCTGTCACCTTAGTTACTTAAATTCAGAACCGCCTTCAAAATGAACAGCTTTTCTAAGTGTTAAAATCGATAGCTTTCTCAGTCGTGAAACAATAAAATAATGTTAAAAGTAATAGGAACTATTTGATATAAATATTCCCTTTATTATTTCAGATATTATAAGATTTCTTTCGTTAGTCGTTCCTTCCTCAGTGTGTGGCATCCACTAAGCCACCAGGGTTTCCCCCTCCACACCTGTGTTGATGTGCAAATTTGTTGAAACTTTGTCGAAAGGATTTTTTTTTTTACATTGTAGTTCTTTATCTTATCATTTCAACAAAAGTGGCGCGATGATGCAAGTTTAGTGTATTTCCGTACAAAAACATGACGTTGTTGTCTTAGATCTTGACGTTGTTTTGTCAAACTACGTCATAACTATGTTCCACGTTGAATGTGCAGCTTGGTTCATTTCCTTTCAGTCATCCTCAGTTGCCAGCCCTTTTTTGTGTACCCTCTCCATTCCCGGGGTTTCTTTCCCCCTTCTCTCGCTCTCTCCCCCGCCCCAGAAAATATTCCGCCACCGGCAGCACTGTTAATGACGTTTTGCTGACCACCTCCATGTGTCTCTGGAAATAACCGCGTCAATGTAGCACTGCCTCCGACCATGTGCAGTGGTTCCGGATGGAAGATAAAAGATGCTGCTATGCACTCCCGCCGTCCACTGCAAACAGTGATCTTGAGCCTATTACGTCAGAAACAGGGAAGTCTTTCATGATTCCATGGTTTGTTGGTTGCCGCGTTTGGTTGGTTGGTTCTTAGGAGGGGGATGGGGGGGGGGGGGGTAGCGTTCTCAGTTTTCCTCTTTTCCACCACATAATGGTGATAACAAAGATAAGATAAGATAAGATAGATTTATTGCTTCTTAGTTACAATTAAGAAGAATTAAGAAGATAGGACAAGGACTGAGGAGGAAAAAGCCAACAGAAGATGCAGCATGGCGACAATGTTGGTAATAAATTCTGAGGGGAAAAACTGCCACTTACAAAGCCCTCAAGCTGTCTGCCAAACGAGCAGACGTTTCTTTTGTCATGGCGACCATATTTGTGACTTCGCGGCTTCTAATAGTAGCAATAATAATAATAATAATAATACATCATACTTATAACGCGCCCGTCTCTGAAGGACAGACTCAGAGCGCACACACCCACACACCCACACGCACGCACGCATGCACGCACGCACCTGGCCACACACGCACACATGAACATGGACAGAGGGTCCCAGTTATCAATGGAAAGCCTGACGGAACAAGTAAGTTTTGAGTTGTGATTTAAAGGCTGACAGTAGAGAAATAATTATGACTTTCTTTGGACTAATACTTCCATATCTGTGCTACACGTCGATCGTCCAAGTCGCTAAATATAGCCACCAACATGATCAGCGCTGTCAAGCTGGTTTTCAATCCGCAACTGACCAAATAATGTCGTCTGCTCAGTGCGTACGTAGAACAACGTACACGCAAACCCGAGTCATCACAATGGTTTCAGAGACTATATATCAGTTCTGTGTGTCGAACTGACTGATTCTGCTGCACGGATTAAGCGCAGTTTGGCTAGGAGCGTCTTGGCGATTGGGCTGGGGTTCGTCCGTTCCATTGTAAGGCCGCGCCCAACCCTGTTCCGGTGTAGCATCCGGTCCGGTCCCCCCTCTGAAGTAGTCCCCCGGGGGACCAATTCGTGGCAAAAACTGCTCTATAATGGTCCCCCCCTTAGACATCCAGCCTCGTTTTCGACTGGTCCCCCTGGGCGATTTTGGTCCCCCCTCGCATCCAAAATAGGCCCCCTCTCGAACTGGTCCCCCTCTTTTCTAACCAATGTAGAGCTATGTCAGTATTTATTTTTAACTTTATTGTTACAAAACTTTATTGTCCCCAAAAGCACAGGGCCATAGGAACATTTTTTTTCTTTTTTTTTCCCGATTTATGTGCTTGTTGTTATTTTTGTGTGTGTGAGATATATTTGTTTGGTTGTTGGTTCTTGTTTCTTTCAGTTGTTTTTTTGCATTGGTTCTTTTTTTTTTGTTTTTGTTTATGAGATGGTTGTACCGAATACTAAACATTATTACTAGAATTTCAAACAATAAATAAATAAGTCAATCAATATTCTCTCTCTCTCTCTCTCTCTCTCTCCCCCCCCCCCCCCCCACTCTCTATCTCTCTCTCTCTAGCAAAACCTGAAATAGACATTTACGTTCTTTGACAAGAAAAACTTTATTTCAAAAGGTATGTCCAGTCAAACTGTGTCAAAGAAACAAGAAATGAAACAAGAAACAGTTAATGAATAGCAAAGAGTTGCAACAGAAATTGTTAACCAGAGCGCTGTGCACTTTATAACGCAACATAAATGTAAATTAATAAATTGTTAATCGCACATCTTGTCCTGAAATGAGCAAAATAATAACAATAGCAAAGTACAAAACAAACTTCTACCGTACTGTCTTTGCATGAAACGTCATCGAATGCATGAAAGTCCACATTTCCTGTCAATTTTTTTAAACTGGAAATAGCATTTAGAGAATAACATCAAAGACCAAGTATCTAATATTTTCTATACAACGCCATAGAAAAATATTTCTTCAAAATTAAGTAAGTGTCCATGACATGAAAACTAGTTGCCACCTTTGGCTTTCAGCGTACTTCAAGTAGACAGTCAAGACTGAGTACCAGTGTCTCAAATCATGACGCTTGAAACAACAAAAACAGCAGAAGACTAACAGTTCTGGTCTAAGGAGTGACACAAAAAACAGGAGCAAAGTGATGTCCAAGATTCATTATATAAATTGCTCTGTCTGTTTTCAATGGGGCCGATTGCCAAACTGGCCCGTATTTCAGCCACCTAGGTTGTCGGCCTGGAGCCTCTCTTGTGAACACATACACGGGCGTGTCCAAGAGGGTGGCTGCAGCAAATATCTCAACCTCGGTGGCCCAAGTACGGTCGTTTCTCATGTTTGATGTCGCGACGTAATTTTCACGTGCGCTCGTTCCGTAGAAGCGTTTGTCATTCTTTTCAATCCAATCGCAAATGATATTTCGGAATTCCTTATATTTCGACTCAGTCCCCAAAACAACAAAGCTCACAGACCGGAAAAAACAATTCCCATCTCCTTTTACGCTAACGCTATCGAGAGGTGTAGCCGTAATGTCAACTTCAACACTTTCCCTTGAGGGGTGCCGCCTGAAAAGTCTGGGGAAATTCAAACTGGAGGCCCGATCCTTTTGCCAGGCACCATCAACGGGGTGGAACTTCATTCTCAATGGCGGCTGGCAAGAGGGGTCAGCCTGTGGATGATAGGAGGGGTCAGCCTGTGGAGCATGGGAGGGGTCAGCCTGTGGATGATAGGAGGGGTCAGCCTGTGGATGATAGGAGGGGTCAGCCTGTGGAGCATGGGAGGGGTCAGCCTGTGGAGTATGGGAGGGGTCAGCCTGTGGATGATAGGAGGGGTCAGCCTGTGGAGCATGGGAGGGGTCAGCCTGTGGATGATAGGAGGGGTCAGCCTGTGGAGCATGGGAGGGGTCAGCCTGTGGATGATAGGAGGGGTCAGCCTGTGGAGCATGGGAGGGGTCAGCGTTGTCCTGTGTACGATCATGGAACAATTTGACGTTGCTGATATTGTAGAGATTCTTCAGTATTTTCCCACTTTTAGTGTTCTTCAGTTGAAGTCGACCCTTCGGCAACACACTTATGACCTCATATGGCCCGACGAATCTTGGTGCCATCTTGCCTCCCATTCTGTGTACTCGTGCAGCATTGATGATTAAGACTTTGTCTCCGATGCGGAACCCGTGGTCATATGCACGCCTGCTGTCATAGTACTCTTTCTGCTTCTTCTGCGCCCTTGAAATGTTTTCACCAATTTTGTTCTTGACTTCCTCGTGAATCCCCTTCATAGTGTCCATGATTTCTTCGTTCAGATCTTGCTCGTTGGCATCACCAGTGACGTCAAATGGTAGTTTTGCCTGCTCACCATACAATGCCAAAAAGGGTGAAAACTGTGTAGACTTGTGAACGGATGTTCGGTAGGCGAACAGGGCTGCTGGCAAGAGTTCATCCCAATCATCATTGTCTGTGATCTTTACCAAAGTGTCTTTGAGTGTCCTATTGTCCCTCTCCCGTTGGCCGTTCGTCTCAGGGTGGTAGGCCGAAGAAATGCGATGGTTGATATTGAAACGGTCGGTGAGAATATCAAGCGCAAAGTTAATGAACTCACGGCCTTGGTCAGTTATGAGGGAATCAAACGCGCCAAAGATGCAGATGGTTTCGTACATGAATCTGGCAACTTCCTCTGAACTCTTGCACGGGATGGCCTTGGCAACGGGAAACTTTGTAAAGTGGTCTGTGAGGGCAACAATGTACTGGTTACCTCTGTCAGTGACCTGCAAAGGTCCTATGATGTCCATTCCAACGAGGCTCCACTTCTTTTTGGGCACTGGGATGGGGTGAAGCGGTGCTGCTGGCTTCTTTCTGCAAGCGTTCATGTTCTGGCACACACAGCATGATCTGCAGTAGTCTTCAACCTCCTGTTTCATTCCATGCCAGAAGTAACGCTCCAAGACCTAGAGAGAAAAAAGAGTAATGAAATATTTATAAATACTATGTCTTAAAGATAACTGGTAGATAACAGTGTGTGTGTGTGTGGGGGGGGGGGGTGTGAGTGAGAGAGAGAGAGAGAGAGAGAGAGCCAGCAAAGGAAATGTCTTCAATCCGGAAAATGTCCGTTATATACCGAAGACATCGGCTATACCGGAAAATTTACGTTATATACGGAGTCATCGGATATAACGTCCACCAGGACAAAAGTGGCCGCTATATCCGATGTGTTGGTTATACCAGACATACCAGAAACACACAAAACCTCGTTCCCATTCTAAAGCCTGTTAAAACTGGGAGTACAAAAACGGGTGCTCACCTTCTTATAAGTCTTGTTCATCCCCAAATGTCCTCCGCTCACATAGTTGTCATGAAACTCTTGCAATATCTCTGGAACCTGGTTCCTCTTTGCCACGAGGATTCCGTCGTGGTAGAGCACATCCTCTCGAATTGTGTATTTTGCAGCAGTCTTTCTCAACTGTCTCTTTTTAACTTTAGTCACATCACGGTTTTCCCCTTTCGCGGTCAGAGGGTAAGTGCCATTTTTCAAATAGTTCAACACGTTGTCATACAGAGTGTCGTCCATGATGATAGTCAATGAAAAACGAAGACTGGTTGACGGAATGAATTGTCGTGTACTTATAATTATAGGCATGTTTGACACGAGTCACGTGACGTGTCAAGAAGCGTGGCGATGTTTGACACGAGTCACGTGACGTGTCAAGAAGCGTGGCGACCGTTTTCTCATCCCACAAAAAAAAAAAAAAAAGAGAAAACAAATCTAAACTTTTAAAAGTGATTTAACTTCGTAGATTTGCCGTTCTATGTAGCCTATACTTTTGTTTTTTAGTGGCGACCGTTTTCTCATCCCACAAAAAAAAAGAGAAAATAAAAAACAAAAGTATAGGCTACATAGAACGGCAAATCTACGAAGTTAAATCACTTTTAAAAGTTTAGATTTGACACTGTAACCTTGACCCAGTTCAAGATCATCTTGAATAACATCTCTGTACAAAAATGAAAATAATTATACATATAACGAAAGAGGGGTGTGTGTGTGTGTGTGTGTGTGTGTGTGTGTGTGTGTGTGTGTGTGTGTGTGTGTGTGTGTGTGTGTGTGTGTTTGCGTGCGTGCGTGCGTGAGTGAGTGTGCACGCGTGCGTGAGTGCGTGCATAATGTGTGTGTGTGTGTGTGTTTGAGAGATGGGGGGAGGAGAGAAAGTGTGGGGGGCGAGAGAGAGAGAGAGAGAGAGAGAGAGAGAGAGTGAGAGAGATCCAGAGTCACGTTTTCTACTGAGTTGACACACACTATAACAATAAAGTTAAAAATAAATACTGACTACATTGGTTAGAAAAGAGGGGGACCACTTCGAGAGGGGGCCTATTTTGGATGCGAGGGGGGACCAAAATCGCCCAGGGGGACCAGTCGAAAACGAGGCTGGATGTCTAAGGGGGGACCATTATAGAGCAGTTTTTGCCACGAATTGGTCCCCCGGGGGACTACTTCAGAGGGGGGACCGGACCGGATCCTACACCGGGACCGTCGCATCTCTAGGCCCCTACGACGTCGCCCAAATCGGGCTAACCGAGACCGAGCCGAGCTAAGTGATACCTATAAGAAGGGAAAAATCAAAATACTCGGTGACAAGAAAAGTGGATAGTTGCGAACAACTTTGAGCTTTGTGCTTCTGTGCACACTGTGAAATAACACTGGGACCTCAAAGTTGTTCGCAAATGTCCGCTTTCCTTGTCACCGAGTGTTTTGATTTTTTTTCTTCTTAGGCATTACTAAGCTCAGTCCGGTCTCGGTTAGCCCGATTTGGGCGTCGTCGTAGGGGCTAGAGGATCGCCGCCCCGGGAACAGGAATGAGTCGCGCCGTTTCTCAGGCGCAATACAGTTTGTTTGATCACTGGCAGAAACTGGTCACCGCGGCCATAAAAAAGTGATTTCTCTTAACACTGTCAATCGTAATAATACCAGTCTTGGGATGACAAGAGTGAGAAAGCCGAAGTCTCCTTCTCGTGTGCTCAGCCGGGCATGTCGGCGTCCACGACGTTATTTTTGACACATGAGAACGTCGGCAACGACCAGGTTCTTCAGGCAAAACCCAGTGGCCATGACTGTGACACATCTCTTTTCACAGTTCCAATCCTTGTTTTCCCTACACAAAAAGGCCTCGAAGTGAGTCTGCCGACTTACTGTTTCCGAGTCCACCGTAAGCAATTTTGTTCAAATCAGAGCGTTGCAAATGGTCAATTATCATCATGATCGTCGTCGTCATCTTCGTCGTCGTCATTATCATCATCACCGTCCGGCGTCGTCGTCATCATCATTAGATGTGACGATAATGTTTCTGTCCCTTCTTTTGATTTTCCAGATGTCGAGTCAATATGCCTGAAAGAGATACTGAACGTCTCTGTCCAGCCGCGTGGGAAACACACAAAGGTGCCACCGGCTACCAACAAGAATCTGCGCACACACGAAGTGCATGTGTGTCACGTGACGCGCCTGAGCAGAATGCGTCTCCGCATGACCGTGCGCGTTTTCTTCGGATCCGAAACCCAGTGCCGAAACCTCGCAGATGACATCCGAAAAAACAGGAGGGGTACGAACCACTGCTTCCATCATCAGACTACTGACACTTGAATTATTATTATTATTGTTATTATTATTACATGTATACTCTTTATTATTCTATGGATGAGAAATTCAGGTTGCTTCCCCCCCCCCCCCCCCCCCGCGGGGAGCGTGTCGCCACAGTGCAGAGCCCCCCCCCCCCGCGTGCATGGTGTGTGGTTGTATTCCATTCCGCGGCCCCTCCTGTTTGAAGTTGGATCTTTAACATGCACACTTGATAACTGAACGTTCGTGTGTGTGTACATGAAGGAGAGACAGGCACCGTGAACGAGTCTGCACGTGATTGGACTCAATTTCCGAAAGGGAAAATCGAATCAAATTCCTGCACACTTGGGATTCGAACCGGTCAGCTAAAATCCGAAGCCGCGGTCGAATACTTTAACCACTGGACCCAATCCCTTGTTTTATTGTTTCTGATGTTATTGTTGTTTTTGTTTTATGGGTTTTCGGTTTTCTATACAAGTTTATCGGTTGACGTTAGACAACGTTTATCACCCATGACCCAATGCCCTGTGAAGAAAGGGGAGTGGTCTGTATGCCCGTCAATCAAACAATGAACCAATGAAATTGTCTGTCTCAGGGAGCGAGAGCTGGGGTGGGCGGCACTTGCTGGTCATCATCAACCCGATTAGTGGCAAAGGGCGCGGATTGCAGATCTACCGGAACAAAGTCGAGCCAATCTTCAAAGCATGCGAAATCAGCACACACGTTAAAGGTGAGATGAGCATCATTTTAATTCACACACACACACACACACACACACACACACACACACACACACACACACACACACACACACACACACAGAGCGAATTAACTATTTTAAAACGGTGGAGGTTTTGGTCTTGTGGCCACTTTTCAAAACGACTTGTTCAAATAAAAAATCAAAATTTTAAATTCAACGTTCGAACACTGATCTGAGAGAGAGAGAGAGAGAGAGAGAGAGAGAGAGCATGCAGGACAGGGATCTTGAATAAACCTCAGAATTGTTTTTTTTTTTTTTTTCAGTTACCACCCGCGCTAAGGAGATCTATCAAATTTTGAAGGCGCTGCGCCCGAGTGATGTGGACGGGTAAGTATGTGACACATGATGTATGTGGGGCTGGGGTTACGAAACGAAACAATAAACTGACTTTGCATAATTATCATTTCCTTTGTTAGCCCTGAGACCGCCCGAACTGCTGACAATTCACTTGAGCAATATTTAAACCGAGGACTGAAACGAAACGAAACCAAATTTGTATGTGATTTTCAGATTGGCTACTCTCTTAGGAATAATCCTGTGGTTTTACTGGTACTGCCTGGAGGACACACACACACACACACACACACACACACACACACACACACACACACACACACACACACACACACACACACACACACAGTGCTGTGCTGTGCGGTGCGGTGCGGTGCGGTGCGGTGCGATGCGATGCGATGCGATTGTGCTATGCTGTAAAGTGCTGTGCTGTGCTGTGCTGTGCTGTGCTGTGCTGTGCTGTGCGGTGCGGTGCGGTGCGGTGCGATTGTGTTATGCTGTAAAGTACAGTAAAGTAATGTGCTGTGCTGTGCTGTGCTGTGCGGTGCGGTGCGGTGCGATTGTGTTATGCTGTAAAGTACAGTAAAGTAATGTGCTGTGCTGTGCTGTGCTGTGCTGTGCGGTGCGGTGCGGTGCGATTGTGTTATGCTGTAAAGTACAGTAAAGTAATGTGCTGTGCTGTGCTGTGCTGTGCTGTGCTGTGCTGTGCTGTGCGGTGCGGTGCGGTGCGGTGCGATTGTGTTATGCTGTAAAGTACAGTAAAGTAATGTGCTGTGCTGTGCTGTGCGATTGTGCTATGCTGTAAAGTACAGTAATTTGCTGTAAAGTAAAGTAAATCTGACCTTTTGTGTGTGTGTGTTTTTTTCACAGAGTGGTTCTCGTGGGAGGTGACGGTTGTTACACGGAGGGAATTAACGGTCTACTAGAAAGCGCCCTGACTGAAGCAGGCCGTGACGTCAACAACAGGGAAAACGATCTCGTCCCCTCCTCCTTGCCAGTCGGCGTTATTCCAGCAGGTAAAAGATACTGAGACAGAAGTAAGCGGCTTTAAATTAACGAAAACATTGTTTGGTCTATGTAGTAAGTACAGTTAAGATATAAGTACAATTAGCAATACGCCGGCTTAGCAGTACAATACTTATTACCCGCCTGTACATATTTTGACTGGCACAATAAAGATAAATTAAGATAAAGAGATAAAGATGTATTAATACCATTGCTTGGAAATTTCATTTGGTCAAGGCTGTCAGTCATACAAAGACACAGATGAATTAATTAAATTAACACGGCATAACATAATCTAATATCAGATATCCAAATCAAGGTGCATAAAGCATAAAAACCCACCATGAAACAGGAATGTAGCCATTACAGAAACTCACACATAAGACTGAGCCCGAATGTCCGCGGGCTGTTGCAACTGGCTCATGACAAACAAATCAGAACAGTCTCAATATACACACAAAGAGAAACTCCTGTTCAAGAACGACGTTTCTAAATATTCTTGCGGACGGCGAGTTGTGGATGACAATCTGATAATCTATGTTAGGCATATGGAAAGAAAGCGGGAAGAGGAGGGGATGGGGCCGGAATCGTTTGAGATGTAAGAGTCCTGTGATCGGAAGATCCCTGTCACAGCGAAGCTTCATGCACAAGTCTTGGCTGTCCGCTGTGTATTTTCAAATGTATTTTGCTCTTTTTCTTAGGCAGCGGGAACTACATCGCACTTCACATGCATGGAACCCTTGACGTCACCACTGCTGCAATACACATCGTGAGAGGTTAGAGTCTGCGTCAGTTTCACGATTTCCCCCCAGATTTAATTCTTATTACTGACGGTCGACTGGCAGACAGTGCCGAAAGTTGTGCTCCTCACCAAGGACATAATATTAGGCCGGTGACTGGTGACATACTAACCTGTCATGAGTGGTAGTATGTGTAGTGTGTCAGTACGGGGTGTGAGTGTGATGAGTGAACGAACAACACCAAGACACATTCCTATGAGGGTGGGTGGTTGTTTGGGGGGGGGGGGGGGGGTTAACGTCCTTTTCCACCACATATGGGTGATATCAAAAACGGGGCAACGATGAAAAAGCCAGCACAAATATTTTTTCGTCAGCCGGGTTACGAACTCACGGTTCGAGCATTAGAAGTCCAACGCTCTGCCATTCGGCCACCCCGGCTCCCCCACATTCCTATGACGTATATATGCTTTTATAACTGTGATTCTTTACCAAAGTTTCATAATTATATTTGATATGGGGCATAATTGCGTCCGCTGAAAGAAAGAAGTTTATAAATTGATAAACAGCTATTGACCACAATGACGTAATCAGACCAGAGACTGAAAACACGAGTTCCGTTCCTTGATTGTCATTCTTGCTAACGTGTGCCGGACACCGATTTTGAATTTGGCTGACTCAAGCTGAAATATTTTCGTAGCAGTCTCCAAACGCAGGAAACTGCTCTTTGTCACAATGCGTCTGCTTGAATCGCTCCTTACTTTTCAACAATATTAAAAGTCCTTTGTGCCATTCGCTAGAAAGTCACCAGAGACTAAGTTTTACTGAACCTGATAAATTACATTCGTCAATTTGATTGCGTTCTGGGGGAGCCGGGGTGGTCGAATGGTAGAGCGTTGGACTTCTAATGCTCGGGTCGTGAGTTCGATCCCGGCTGGGGCCAAATATTTGTGCTGGCTTTTTCATCGTTGCCGCGTCTTTGATATCACCCTATGTGGTGGAAAAGGACGTTAAACCCTCAAACACCCATCCCACACCCACCCTTGATTGCTTTCTGTAGCGGCGACAGGAGAGAGAGAGAGATGATGATGATGATGATGATGATGAAACTTTATTTATCAATGGTAAAAGTTTTGACAGAAATTCGCCACTTCACAAACTTGCCGTTGCTACTGAGAAAAAAAAATAATAAAGTAAAATAAAAATAAAAATTAAAAAAGATAATTGAAGACAGAAAAATGCGAGAGAGAGAGAGAGAGAGAGAGAGAGAGAGAGAGAGACTGCTGGATGTATTCGCATAATCCGTCCACCTGTGACTGTCCAGGCAAGACCGTGTGGACGAACGTGGTGAGTGTCCATGAGCCGGACCGCCTGGTGTGTTACGCAGGACTGGTTTTCCATTTCGGCTTTATCGGTGACGTCATGCGGCACTGTGAACTGTCTCGCTGGATGGGGCCTGCCAGGTACAAAGGTACGCTTGCCATCATACAGGCATTTCGCCACGTATGCACGGCCCACGTACGGATGCGAAATTCAGATACACGTATTCCAATCAGTTAAACGCCGATAAAAAAAATAAATGATTTCATTTATTTATTCATTCATTGTTAAAAAATATTATTATTATTATTTTTTTTTAATTTTATCTATACGTTTATTTATTTTTTAATTTTTAATTTATTTTATTTTATTTTATTTTATTTTATTATGGTTTTATTTTATTTTTTTTTTTTTTTTTGGTGGGGGGGTATGGGTTGTTCCAAATAGTTGTCATTTTTTTTTTTTGGGGGGGGGGGGGGGTATGGGTTGTTCCAAATAGTTGTCATCACCCCCCTACTCCCCCCTCCCCCCCCCCCCACCCCCCCCCCCCCCCCCCCCACACACACACACGACTCCTCGAAATCTCGCCACATGCTGCTGCAGATATGACGTCAATTATGAAGTTCGTTCAGATTGATTTTAATCATTTCACTCTTGTCCGCAGTTGTTCCGGGTCGAACGTTACTCCATCGTCGGATCGTCAACGTGGACATAGACATGTATCTTGCCAAAGCAGCAGACACAACGCAAGGGCGCAGTGACCCGGCCGCAAACACACTGCACAGACCCACCGACTCCTGCACGTGCGTCGCCTGTCAGAATTCGGCAAGCACCAGCGGAGGACATGTCGTCACGGACATGCCCTGTGACGAAGACGACTCCAGGCGGCTTTCTAGTGTCAGTCGCGAAGTCGACTTCACGGGTCTCCCCGACATCAGTCCCCGGTTCAAAGTGGCCCTCAGAGGGCATCCTGGTACCAGTTACGACTTCTCAGTTGACCTAAGGGACACTTCTGGAGTCCTTCAGGACACCGGCGACAGCGGGAGTGCTTTTGTTAGTAGTTCGTTCGCAGCAGACGTCAGTGGCGAATATGACTTCAATGCTGCAAGTGTGAGCGGGGAGCTTCCAGAGCCTGATCCGCCATTCAGCTGGAAGGACAAGGCAAACACAGGTATCGCTCAACGATCTCAACAGATAGAAGCTCCCGACAAGGGTTTCGTGAAGGCGAGAATGGGCTACAGCGTTGACCCAAACGAGTGTTTCACCTGTCGTCATGTGTGTGTGTGTGTGTGTGTGTGTGTGTGTGTGTGTGTGTGTGTGTGTGTGTGTGTTTTGCCTCCTCTCAGTTTCCTTTGGTATCCCTCCTCCCCCTCCCTCTTTACTACATGTTTTTTTTTTTCTTTTTCTTTTTTTTCTGTGCTGGGAACTGCTAGATCTAATGATCACTCTTCGCATACAATCACAGTTCTCTCCCTTGCTGCGTCCATCTAACTATTCGTTCCTTTTGAGTAATACTTTTCGCTGCTGCAGTCACTAATACTTACTAATTTTTGGAAGAACAACAAACCAAATTCCCAAGTCAATTTTTAAAGTGACAAGAATTGCGATCCACACCTTCTTTACAACTTTCAGAGAAGCTGAGCGGTGAAATCTACAACGTCGCCTGTCAAATTACCCGTGCCATGAACGATTCAGGGTCGATGGACGTCAAGTTCGGGCACAATTCACTGCTGACACAAGTGCTCATGAAATGTCCCATGGGTGACTTTTTGAGTCATATGACGAAAGTAAAGGACAACACGCCAGGTGTGGTGAGTATCGTGCTACACGATGGAAGAGACTGCAAATGTACATGTAAACTCTAGTTGGATCTAGTAAGCAGGATGCAAAGAAACAGTATAGCGGTACATGTATTTAAATGAACGAAATTTCAGACCATTATGTGACCATCATCCATTATGAAATTTTAGACCATGTTGGATTTTGGAATAACCTTGTCCAAAGGTCAAGGTCAAACGGTCGGATGTAGCCAGCAGGAGATTTCGTTTATGTTGGCAGAACTGCAAAGAAACAGTGTAGCGGTATTTAAATAAATGAGATTTCAGTCCACCTTATGACCATCATCTATGACGAGATTTTAAACAGTCTATGATTTTGGAATAACCTTGTCCAAAGGTCAAGGTCACAAGGTGTAGGTGGGTTCCTGTAACTACGGTATGCTCGAATAGCATTTTCTCACACCACGAACACTTTAAAACTGACGTGGTGGTAGGCTACTTGATCAGTAGCAATGCCTCTTTCGTCTACACTTATCGCCTTCAAAAGAGCTCGCGGCTGGGGCCAAATACTTGTACTGGCCTGTATCTCGTTGCATCGTCTTTGATAACAGTCACCCATACGTGGTGGAAAAGTGCGCTTAACTTCTAACACCCACCCATCCCACCCTTCAAAAGACCAGTATTACACGTTGGGCCATGAAGAGTTTTGCCTTCTTCCGTGTTGATGATGGTGTTTGTGTTGACGATAATTTCAGTAAAGCCGTTACATTGTTACGCTGCAATTGTCTCAACACACGACCAATGTCAAGTACCCATGCACTGATGCTATATTGCAGAACCAGTATAAAGCCGTCTGCTACCGTGAGCTGAGAGCCTTTCGCGTCGCGCTGGCAGACGACGCCACCAAGGGGCAGACTTGGTACTTCAACGCTGACGGCGAGTCCATAACGCTGACGTCAGACGAATTCTACGTCAGGTGAGCTTATGACGTCACTGTTTGATAGCTTGAAGTATTTGCGGTGTGTGTGTGTGTGTGTGTGTGTGTGTGTGTGTGTGTGTGTGTGAGAGAGAGAGAGAGAGAGAGAGAGAGCTCCGTCACGTGTGCTTGAACTAATATGAACTAATACTTAATTGTCTATACAGGCTACAACCTCGCGTGATTCAACTGTTTGGCCGGGTGCACGAACGGCGGAGATCGACGACTCTTTGATGCTGCCTACGTCAGTACGACCAGTCACACGTAGCTCAGTAAGCCGCGCCTCTCTGACGTCACATCGACACCAAACTGACGACGACATCAGCAGTGTCAGTCGACCAGTCATCGTGTGTGCAAGACTGATTACTAGTGTCATGGTCACGCTTGGTTGATCTCACATTTCCATGGTCTGGCTGGTCCTGGCGTGACTTCCAGCCGAACAATTACATGGCTGACCCACCGTGTCCGGACAGATTCGTGGTCCGCGCTTGACCGCTTGCGCAAGCCTTGTACATTGTATGTCACTTTTCGTTGCACATTTGTATACGAGGCCTTTGCAACCGGATTTACACCGACAATGTAGGCCCGTACGCATGTGCTTCAGCCTTGTGTGTGTGTGTGTGTGTGTGTGTGTGTGTGTGTGTGTGTGTGCGTGCGTGCGTGCGTGCGTGCGTGTGTGAATTATGCAAATGATAAAAATTCTTGTTTTTGTGTTTTGTCACAGTCAGTTTTTTTTAAATCTTTCTCAAGGTAGTAAATTTACGTTCCATATTACTACATAATTATGTGCATCAAGTTTTTGTTTTATAATTAAAAATTTTAAGGCTCACTCAGTTACACATCATTTCAGAGTTTTTTTGCGCATGCTGCTTCTGTGATAATTTATGGAGATGGAGATTTTTTCTATATTTGAATCGACTGTCTTTGTTGTGATAAGTTTGATTAAGACAGGCTCAGAAAAGACGCCTTTTTGTGTGTTGTGTGCGTGCGCGTGTGTGTGTGTGTTTATTTATACACCTGCTGTCGTCACGGTCGTTCTTTTGTAATGCCATGTATACGGGAGCACACACACACACACACACACACTTTCTCTCTCTGTGAATGGAAACAACTGACCGGGCTTGTCAGACCAATCTTGGTTTTGGAAGTGAGACGTCAAGTTGTTTTCTTTGAAATCTATGACGTTTTTTTCTCACTGGGATGACGCATAATACATTTGACGTAATCACTTTGGTACAATTCTTGCAATGAAAGCAGCCCCATGAAAATTGAAGTGTTGCTGCTGTGTGTAAAGATCGAATTAATACCGGCTCAGTATGTTTAACAGACACGTCTGCGCGGCGAACGTTTTCTCACTATGTGTTATGTCTGCTGCGCGCGCGCGCACACAGACATACACGCGCGCGCGCACGCGCACACACACACACGAACGCACGCACGCACACACAGAGACACTGACGCGCGAGCGTTTGTGCATGTGCTCCATTGAGACCTGCGTGGTGTTCTCTCACTCTATTATGCTACTGAGTGAGAGTCAGTGGCAAAAACAAAGCCCACATCAATGAAACTCCCGCTTTCCCCGTCTACAAATAGAGAACTTCGGAAAAGTGGCGACACATCCCCAAGAAATGCCAGCATCACGTGACGTCGGCAAAATGACGCTGATATTTTGCGGCGTCAGTGCGCGTGTGCCTTTCCTTGTGAATGTGAGGCGTGTGGCTTGTGTAGAAGAAATGTGATTTGCCGAAGTACAGATTTTCGAGTCAACTGACGATAACGGCTGCAGTGAATTTTTATTTATTTATTTTTTTAATGGCACCCCAGACACATTTTCTGTAATAATATTATAGTAGGAGCGATTTTGAGATCTAAAATGGGTTCTCCAGCAGTCACGGGTTTCACTGATGAGGTACGGCTTACGTCAAAAGTATAACCGACAGCGACAACCTCCAAAATTCATTCTGTTTAGAGTCCCTATTCATGCTATCTATTTCCAAAAAAAATGGAGTGATTTAGATAAATAGTACGCCTTTAAACGCCAGAAAGCCAACTTTTCTGAGAGGGCGATAACTCGCAAATCATGTGTGCAATCAGTCGTACCTGGATCGGGCCGTCTGTTCAAAGAGGTTGATTCACTTTAAGAGTTGAAACCCCAAATTTGAAATCGTTCGATTGAGTATTTTCGGAGATACAGGCATCTGAACTGGGTTCACATGCAATGTCAACTGAGGTACGGTTTACATGAAAAATATAAGCCGGAGCGACCATTTCCTAATACAGACTCTGTTCAGAATCCGTATTCAATCTATCTACTTCCAAAAAATTGAGGGATTTAAATAAATATTACGCCTGTGAACGCCAAACAACCAACTTGTCTCGAAAAGGCGATAACTCCCAAACCACTTAAAGCAAATCGCCAAACGCTCGGTTCCTCTAACCGGGCACAACTTGACTGACGTTTGATACATTTGGAGACTGATCCCACTGAAACTGATTTGACTCGGAATCCATTCGGTTGAGTATTTTCGGAGAAACAGGCCTGGACACACCGCACACACACACACACACACACACATACACACGGACGGCACTCAGTGAGGAGGAGAAGTGCGTTCGCTGCACCATACACGTCAGCATCGATGACGCACGTTTTCAAAGTCCGACGGCTTACGTCATTCAGTCAGTGACGGTCAGAGTTACACTTGCAAAATAGTCGCTGCGGGAGATCAGCAGTGACGTGCGTTTGTAACACAGAGGCTTGCCTATGAACGTGGAAAGTTTAGCCCGTCCTATGATGTTGTTTCCATTACTATGGAAACAACATATTAATAAGCGATAATCAACGAAACCCGGGCGGAGGAGGGCGGCCGGGTCAAGGTAACGGTCCCCACTGACTCAGTACGCACCGACTGTGACGTCAGTGACTTACCAACCAATTTTCCGATCTACCAGTTGATCAAACTATAGCATCTGTAGCTACTGCTAACGTCTGTACCTGACTACGCGAAATGAACGTGGATGACAAAATTGTTTTATTCGCGCGTACCTGAAATCGAGTGCCTGTTTTGTCCAGGGAGATAACTCTAGCCGACCTGAAACCGGAACCTGTCGTCTACCGAAACGCGAAGCGCGTGGATAAACTTGTGCAACACATTGTTTGCCGCTGTGTTGCCGTATCGCTGGTTATGCTAGTATTTGGTCGAGTCGTAACAAATACACTGCCTGCTTTGACGCAAAGTGCCCTAAAGCTTCCCTTCTCTTTGAAAGCATCCTCAGGTCGCCTCTGTTTCGTTCTAAAACGCAGCGTCATGACGACTGGTGTGAAACTGTCGTGGAAACTGACCGCGGCCGATATCCCCAAATCGGTTGACGCTCTCATAGAGAAGACGAGAGCTGTGTACGATGCAGTTGGTTCTCTGTCGCCGGACGAAGTCAACTACAATAATGTGGTCAAGGTAGGTGATGAGTTTAAAGGGAGAAGATAACACCAGAAATGCCAAAAGTCTCAGTTTTTGTTGAAACAAAATATTTAAACCAGTGCGTTTGTTACTAAGAAGAGGACGATTTCAAAGAACTTTGCACACAAATTCCAGGATGACCCTTCGTCGCTCTCTTTGGCTTTTTCTTTCGTTCAACTGTCTTGCTGACAAAACGTGTTGGTACTCAGTCCACATTAGTGAGGTTTTTAATGTGCCCCCCCCCCCCCCACACACACACACACACACTCCCCTCCCATTTAGTTCAGTGTTCAGGTATGCGTGCGAGTAATTGACATGCACATTTCTTTTTCACCGTAGACAAATGTTTGCTGAGACTGTAGTTCAGCTGCATATTGGGTCGACATTTTCTGTACATTTATATATAATTCTGTTAGCGACCAGTACAACTAGACTGTACACAGATAATATGTATACATATGCTTTGTCATGATCAACGTCATCAGGTTTCAAGTGACGGAGGGCAAATGCACGTTTCCCTGACTTTCAAAGACACAGTGTATTCCCTGACTTAGGGCAAAGCACACTTCTCTGACATAAAAGAGACCTGGAGACCTCTGTCGCACCTTTGGGAGAGGTGGTGGTGGGGGGGGGGGGATGCTACATACTGTTCTGCATACTGTTCTGCGGTGTTTTGATAAAAACTGTACTGAGTATGCATAATAACAGTACTGAAGTATAAATTAACTTGCAACAAACATAATTATGTGGAATTGGATTTTGCAGATGTTGCTTCCATTAGTCAGAACATTGATATTGTGGCTTGTGAAAACGTAAAGGGCAGTGAGGAATAGTTCATTAGTATCATTTCTATGTTTTCCCGTTTTACAGGCCCTGGCAGACAGTGAATGTGAATACGCTTGTGAGCGCAACAACCTTGACTTTCTACAACATGTTGCCACGGACAAGGAGATGCGTGATGCCAGTTGTGATGCTGATAAAAAATTGTCCGAGTTTGATGTGGAGATGAGGTACTTGTTGCAACAAGCACACACACACACGCACACGCACGCACGCGCGCGCGCACGCACGCACGCACAATCACATACACGCACACACACACAATAACGCACGCGCGCACACACACACACACACACACACACACACACACACACACACACACATACAATAACGCACACACACATACACACACACAATAACGCACACACATACACACACACAATAACGCATGCACACACACACACAATAACGCATGCACGCACGCACGCACGCACACACACACACACATTCCAAACAATCTAAACCTGAGATCTAAACAAAAAGACAAAAAAGATTTATCACAATTGAAACATTACAAAATCTGCTGGTGAGATCAGCAGTTGGAAAACAAGCCCAACAGTAAAAGAAACCCATCAGTGGTCTAACAACAGCTGGTGCACAGTTCTGCATAACACCTTTGAATGCTCACAGTAAACGGCAGCTGCCTCACTCAGCTCAGATTATAACAGTATACATGTTCCCAAATCAAGTCGGGTCAAAGTAAGTATTATCAACCCCAATGGGTACATGAAAATAAAGGGGAATGAAACACACAAAAAATCTGGTCTTTACATTTGACACACTTTTTTTGTTTGTGGTGTTGTTGCTGTCTTGGGAGGGGGGTGTAGAGGGGGGCTTTTTTGGGTGTGTGTGTTGATATTTTGATGTTTATTTTGCTTGTTCTGGGTATTTTAGTCAGTATGTAAATCACATAGATTGTTAACTGTGTCTCAGAAATACACTTTGAATGCTGGGTTTATGTTTTCAGCATGCGGCAAGATGTCTTTGACGCCATTGTGGCATTCCAGAAGAAGAACCCTGCTGAGCTTAGTGAGCCAGAAGCAGCACGTTTTGTGGAACGCCTCATTAAGCTGGGCAAACGGAATGGTAAGGCTGTTACTGTTAGATTTCTGAAGGAAAAAAGCCTCTGTTCGTAACGCTGCTGAGATGGAAAACTTCCGCTTTTGAAGCTCTAAGGCTGTTGGCCAGAAAGAAGAATGTTTCATTTGGCCATTGCAACCATTTCCGTGACTTCGTGGCTCATAATATTAGAAAAATATACTTTCCTTAACCCTACAGTCCAGTCCTGAGCAGACTGCAACTTGACAAAAACTTCTAAAAATAGCCACCGACGCCATCTGCAAATGGTTTTTCACAAGAGGGGACAACCAAACAAAACTGATACCTTTTAGAGTTTTTCGGTTATTAATCTATTTTGTATTTGTGTGTGTGTGTGTGTGCATTTAAGTTTTTATGTTTAGGGAGTGCGTGAATGTGTGTGCGCATCAGTGTGAGTGGGTGTTTGTGGGAACATAATAATTTATTCTTAAAGAAGTAGCAGGCACTGTAATTTCCCCTTTATGGGATCCAGTAAAATATCTTAATATGTCTTATCTAGCCGGTCCTCGGTCTGCAATTATACAGTGTCATCTGCTTTGTACGTGGTTCACTTCTAGAACAACTTAAACGCCGGCCAGTCACTACAATGGTCTCAGGTGCTATTTTGAGACCCAAGTGACTGATCCGGATGCACAATCAGCACATTTGATGAAAAGTCTTCCACACGCTGTTGCATGCCTGTCATACATCTGAGGCTTTCACAAGATCATGTACTTTCATGCATTATTTCTGTAACTTCAGGTCTTCATCTGCCAAAGGATGTCCAAACAAAGATCAAGGAGTTGAAGAAACGCATGAGTGACCTTGGCATTGACTATGGCAAAAACCTGAATGAAGAAAACACGACACTGGAGTTCACTGAGGAGGAACTTGGTTGGTGTTTGATGTACAAAAAAATTGGTGTCTCCAAACAAAAGTGGACAGTTTGAAAATTGATATGTAATATTGGTTGTGTTATGTAATTTTTACTATAAAGAACAGTAGGAGTGAGTACTTTTTTGCTGTAATTTCTGACAGTTGGCAGCTCAAACACTGATGCTTATGATTATTGGCAGGAAGTTGTGAATTCAGGTAGTTTTAGTTGTGTTCAGTATTTAGGGGTTTTGTTTTTTTCTTTTTTCATTTGGTTGGGGTTTTTAATGGTTGGTTGGTTTGTTTTTGTTTGTTTGGAAGGTGGGGCCTGTTTTCTTTTTTTAAATTTCTGTTTCAGTGTTATTACTGTGCAGGTATATGGTTGATGATAATAATATCTTGCGGCAAAAGAAGGGGGTGGGGTGGGTGGGTACCATAATAAAAACAGATAAATAAAAAATTTCGAACACTATCAACACAAATAACCCTCAACATGCTGACACGGCTATACTGAGCAAAACGGTGGTAAAAGTTTCTTGCTATGTTGGGGGTGTGTTTTTGCTTTTTGTTTTTTTGGGTTTTGGGTTTGTTTGTTTTTTGCTTTATTTGTGTGTGTGTGTGTGTGTGTGTGTGTGTGGTTTAGCACACAAAGCAGTATTATTCACCTTTGCCTCTTTCCGTTTTCACAATTTTCAGCTGGAGCACCAGAAGACTTCCTCAAGGGTCTGGAGAGGGTACGTACATTTTTGTTGTTGACAGAACTGTGAATGCCTAGGATTAAGTTTAAAGTGCAGACAAGCTTGCTATCAGTAAATTATGTACAGTTCACTGTCTTTTTCTCCACCATTTATTATATCCATGTATATTTTTTTCTTTCTGTGGTCACAGGGCTTGTGTTAACGCACAAACTGTGCGTATTGACGCACAGAAATCACGAAATGACGCAGAAAAAAAATCACTGGAGGTTTTACTGACGCACAGATTTTAAAATTTTGGAGCAGGAGTGCGTCGCGTGATAATCAAATTTGATAGCATGATGCACAGCTTTCACAGTTTCAGTTTGAATCTTCGGCGATCGATCGTCAGAGCCAGTCGCCACAGACACTCTGAAAATGTACGGCGTTTATGTCTGTTAGAGTAGGCTGACCCTCAGATTTTTCTGCTGGAAGTCATGCTGACCCTCCGAAAAAATATCTACCACAAGCCCTGGGTCACTGGCTTCTCTTCAGCAGGATGACATAAACATGTCGGTGTTTGTCTTTAAAAAAGAAACGAATGTGTTTGTTCTACTAGAAAGTGATTGGTGAAGTATGGACAACTCCTGTCAATCAGTAGGATGGACCCCCCAGAGTACAGCCGATTGCGTCCTTGGGCATAATAAGCACAATGAATGGCGTGGTGTGGCAAACTTTTTGCCAGACACTACAACAAGGGAAGCACATGTAGGTTGATACGAGCGAAACGTGGAAAGAAAGCAGTACCTCCATTGAGGACAAAAAGACCATCGCGTCAATCTCTTCCATCTTGAAGTCACTCCTTTTCCCATACGACGACGTCATGGACATACGCAATATTGCCAATACATGGCAGAGTGGAGGGTCGGGTTTTGGCCTCGGGGTTTGCCGAGTGGCGTCGTCCATTGCACCCTGTAAACTAGAGCAGGGTATCTTGGAACGCTGTTTTGCTTGTTTTTGTGCTTGTTTTGTTGTTTTGTTAAATTCCATCCCATTTTCACAAGTGTAAGAATTGTTTGCATATTGTGGTCTTTCAGACAGAGGGAGGCAAGTGTAAAGTTACTCTCAAGTACCCACATTACTTCCCTTGCATGAAGAAAGTGCGCAACCCAAATGTACGCAGGACTCTTGAAACTGCTTTTAACTCCAGGTGTGTATTGTCTGCTTCTGTGCATGAATGATACATTGTGACCTCCCCCCCCCCCCCCCCCCCCCCCCCATTAAAAGAAAAGAAAGAAAAAAAAAAACACCAGATAGGAGTTGCACAATGTAAATTTTACACTTTGCACTAAATTCTGCACAGCATTCTGCAGCAGCATGCAAGAAAGATTGTTTTCTTTGGATGCGTGCAGTTTTGACTGCAACAGCAGTTTAAATATGTTTTAGTAATGTGAGTTTTGCACTTGGAAATGTCATGGTAGTGCTGTTAAAAAAAATCACACACATCGCACGCGCACACACGCACACACACACACACACACACACACACACACACACACACACACACAGAAAGTTTGCAATGGGAAATAGCATAGAACTTGCTCTTAAAAACACACACACACACACACACACACACACACACACATGCATGCACACACATACGCACGCACATGATCAAAAATCTGTATACAGTGCTTTGTATTTGACACCAGCCGTCCTGCAGTGACGGGAGCAGCACAATACAGCAGCTGTAGCTATGTATGACCTGACTTTGAATTTTTAAAAGAGCAAAACAAACCAACCAACAAACAAAAACCCTTGCGCTGCTTGCATGTCATCGGTGGTGTATGTTGTCATGCAGGTGTCTGAAGGAGAATACAGCCATCCTAGAGGAGCTGGTGCGACTCAGACATGAGGTGAGACTATATACTGGATGGTTGTTGACTAGCTGGCTTAGACCTGTACCAAGTGGATGGATGGCGTGGCTGCTGAGACTTTTTAAAATTTTATTTTAAACTCTTGAAAGCTCATGCAAAAAACGTAATTTTACTTCAAATCTTCAGATCACTAGAAGCCACTTCAAGCCACTATTACGCAGTCTGCAGCGGTCTCAGGCCTAGCTCAGAAGGCCCACAATTGCATAATAGTGGCTTAAAGTGGCTCCTACCGGTGTGCAGTGGTTTGTTCTTTTTCACAAGCCTTATCATATAGCGGGCAGAAATGGTCGGGCTCTGGCTCCCTAAGAGTTAATGCATTTTGATGGTGATGTGGGGCTTCTGATAGTAGTCTGTATGTTTTGGGATTGTGTGACAAGGCCCCATCCCTGTTTCACTCTCATTCAAGCAATGGCGAAGCAGGTTTGGTAGCTCGTCCAACTGTTTGATTTTCACGAATAATTCAGCATCACAGGATAATAATAATAATGAGTATTGTATAGGCGCTTTACCCAGTTTCGTGAATCGGCTCAAAGCGAACTGAACCCAACGCATGCTCACGTGAATCACACGCATTCTCTCACACACTGGACATAAACACATTACAATCACGTGGTGCGAAGGGTCAGCTCAGCTATTTAAATTTCGGAATTTAGAATTGCATTTATTTTTCAAATTTGATGGGCTGAACATTTCCAAAGGGGGCGTGTCTGACGTTCGGCCCGAATGAACAGTGCCACATACAAGAAGGAAAAATTCTTTGCCCTGAATGGGACTCGAACCCCTGACCTCTCGCATTGGTGACAAACCTCTTAACCACTAGACCACCGACCACTTGAATTCATTGTATAGGTCTGTTGTGTTGCAGAAAGCTAAACTGCTGGGGTTCCCAACACATGCAGCGTTTGTGTTGGACATGCGGATGGCCAAAACGCCAGAAGCTGTGTCCAAGTTCCTCACGGAACTCGCCGCCAAACTGCAGCCGCTGCGCGAGGAGGAATTCAAACTCTACATGCAGTACAAGCAAGAAGAGGTTGGCATGAATGCTCAACATACGAACAAAAAAATTAAAATTGAGAAACAGTGATGCAGAAATATAGTACCTCATCTTTTCCTCTGCTTGATGCAGGCTTTCCCAAATCCGTTTTCTCAACCCGAGAATGGCAAAATGTATTTCAGGAAGGAGGAATCGAGTGTTTCCTGCAGAAGGTACAATCGATACAGATAGAAAGAAGAGAGATGGTACATTCAGGCAGGGAAGTCTCAAAATTTCAAAAGTTGGTTGGCTACATTATCTTATGAGTAATGTATAATACATATTATACATGTATAAATCTTATACCAAATATAATCACTGACATAGTTTGTGATCAGTGCACACTGTCACTGGTAATTCAGTTTTTTCACCATGCCTGCTTTCAGTACGCCAAGTATGGTTTTGAGAACGACGGCAAAATGAACATGTGGGATCTGCGCTACTGCATGTCCATGCTGGAGGAGCGCAAGTACTCCATCGACCACAACGCTCTCAAGGAGTACTTCCCTATGGAGACTGTCACAAAGGGGCTTCTGGAAATATACCAGGTAGGATTTGACTTTTTTACCCATTGCCATCCTGACATTTTTCTCTTGAGCATGCTTGATTATTGATTGAAGGTTTGAAAAGTTACGTGTTTTTCTCCTTTGTTGTGCCTACCATTAAAACATATGAAATCATGCAGTTGGATAAATTTTGAAAATTCAAGAAGCTTGTTTTACCAGTAACTGGTTTCATTTGGTTGTCTTTTCTTTTTCTCACAGGAACTTCTTAAACTTGAAGTTTGTTCAGGTGAAAGATGCTGACGTATGGCATGAAGATGTGACTATGGTAAGTCTATGTATGCTTCGAGTGGTCTGCGAACAAATTTCTCCTCTCATTTGTACCAGATGGCATGGTACACTGTAAGAAACCCACGTACATGTCCATTGTGTTGCCTTGTAACTTAAAACAGAGTTTCCAAGTTACCCTGCCAGCAGCACAATAACTTCTGACTAATTTTGTGTGCCACTGTAAATCTCTTATATGGTCACCTGACCTCCACCCCTTTGTCTCCCATGTTCCACGCCCGGTTTGTATGACGTGGACACTTGGTTATTGGCGTTCATATCTTGAGCAGCTCAACAAAGTTTTCAAGTTTTTTGCCCTTCACCCTTGCAGAGACTTGTATAAACAGAAGTAGGAAACTTGCTCCCGAACGGGTCACTTTTCAAACCACCCAACACTCTGATCTGAAGAGACAAATGTTTCGTGAAGGATATGGGGAAATGTGTAGGTCTCTGGCTGAAGCTGCGGCAGAAATTGTACATTGGAAGTCTCCCCACCCAGTTCATGTAACTGTCAGTGCAGGTTATTTATAGTTTTAAGTTGTTCACCGCGAAAGGTGGCATCGGTTTAGCAGACGTAGTAGGCACTGTACTGATCTTCAGGAATTTGTGTTTCTGTTTTGCACTAGACTGTATAAGCAACTTTGTTTTTCTGCGTTTCAGTATGAAGTGCGAGATGCAAAGTCAGGAGAGCTGATGGGGTATTTTTACCTCGACCTCTACCCACGTGAGGGCAAGTACGGACATGCAGCCTGCTTTGGGATCCAGGTATCGGCATTTCATTTATAAACACAAAATGTGTCTGACCATTGATCGTGAATGAAAGGGTTATCCAGTCAAGATGAGAGAAGGTGTGACATTATGCAGCAGCAGCCTTTGTGACTTTCCATTGGCAAAACTGATCTGTATATGCAGGAATTGTTTTGTGGGTTTTTTTCCTGAGAAAAGACAACTTTTTCTGTAAAACTGCCTGTTAATTTGCAAAAACAAAAACACATCTGCAATGAAAAACAAGTCTCCATGGTCAAGATTTCAGACAGACAATTGTTCTACTGTTTTCACAGACATACCACTCCTCTCTGACTGAGACCATAGTTACGAAAACTTATGGTAGTTTGGAAAGACAAGAAGTCTGGAGAGTGTGTTAAGTGTGTAAAATTTCTGTGCAGCCTGGCTGTATACAGCCTGATGGCAAGCGGCAGATAGCGGTAGCCGCCATGGTGGCCAATTTTACCAAGGCAACAGCTGACCAACCCTCACTGCTGACTCACGATGAGGTAAGCTGCGTGTCATACGGATAGCACTGTGCAGAAAGGTGTTTTGTATAGTATTGTGACAATATTACATTGAAGGAATGGGTATATACATTTTAAGTGTAGCTAGATGCTTCAGGAACATTGAAAATGCTTGCTGGCCTTTCAAAAAATAGTTTTTAGTTATTAACTTTATTTCTGTAAATTGTCATTTTTAATGTCTATTTTTATCTTTTTTCTATGATGGAAATTTTCTGCCCTCAGAGTATAGTCTTGAAAGTTGTTCATCCTAGTTCTTTTCTTGTTCTTTTGCTTGGTTCATGTCTGAAATAATTCATAATTGTTACCTCCAGGTTGAGACATACTTCCCATGAGTTTGGGCATTGTATGCACCAGATATGTGCCCTAGCCAAGTTTGCCTTGTTCAGGTAAAACAATTTTCATGACTGTGAATCTCTTTCTGTTGGTCGTTTTCTTTTTTACCAGACTGCATATTGAAACAAATAGCTCAACTGCTGAACATACAAGAACATTACTACTGATATTCTGCAGATGATGATGGAAACATGATCATTTTACACATACATGTATTTGTACACAACAGTTAAGTCACATCATACAACCTGCTCATCGTTTCTCTTGATGACTATGCCTGCCTCTTCATATTGTAACATTTTTGATGCCAGTGGAACAAATGTGGAACGGGACTTTGTGGAGGCACCATCCCAAATGTTGGAAAACTGGTGCTGGGAAAAGGAACCATTGTCTCGTATGTCCGGCCACTACAAGACAGGAGAGCCCATTCCCGACGAACTGCTGCAGCGTCTGACCCGCAGTCGTGTTGCCAACGCAGGCGTGTTCAACCTGCGGCAGATCACGCTTGGAATGTTCGACCAGACCATTCACAAACAACCTGAAGTAATTGGGTTTTTGCATTTTGTCCTGCTAAACATTGACATCGCGGTGGTGGAACTTTGGCATAACTGAGTTTTGAGAACAGTACAGGATGACATGCACTGTACACTTTCCAGTGCACTGTTCTCAAAGTTCCATGACAATGTGCGAAATTGAGAAGGAGCTCGATCAGAACTACTTCAAAACGACATATATTTTGTATAAATGATCCTTGGTAGAGAACTATCATTTCTCACCTTGTTCTTAAAATTCTGGAATGGTGCATAATTCTTGTGCTGCATTGTTTTTAGGCCGACACAGCCAAGGTTTTGTCTGAACTCTCAGAGAAGCTCATGGGCATTCCGTCCACTCCTGGAACCAACATGGCCGCTGCATTCGGGCACATGGCTGGTGGTTATGATGCACAGTACTATGGCTACCTGGTGAGGATCATCTTGTGTTTTCACTCAGCCTGCTACGGGACATGAGATAACTTTGCCGAGCTCAAAGATAAACATACGCTGCTTATGATGATGGAATGTAGTGAGAAGCTGGCAAAATTAAAGCCTTCTATTGTTCATCGTTAAAATTTGAACCAAAATGTATGTCTACTCATTGGTCATACAGTAGAGGTGCACAGTGTGATCTCAATGGCTTCTTCTAGCAACTAGTGTGATATGTGTAATTTTTCTGCTGTTCCAGTGGAGTGAAGTGTTCTGTATGGACATGTTCTACTCACGATTCCGCAAAGAGGGCATCATGAGTCCAGCAGTCGGGGCTGACTACCGACGCCTCATTCTGCAGCCTGGTGGCTCTCTGGTCTGTAGTCTCAGTAAAGATATTTCATGCACTCTCGGTTTTATTCTCTCTCTGTCTCTCTCTCTCTCTCTCTCTCACACACACACACCATCACCACCACTGCCACCACCCCCTCCCCCCCCCCACTCCCCATCACACACACACACACACACACACACACACACACACACACACACACACACAGTGTCCTTCCCCTTCCAGCCAAGGCCCTCGTTTGAAATCCTTTCATTTTTGTGAAAGCTGTCCTCCAGGGATGCAAGCCATGTTTGCAGCTGAAACATCGTAGTGACTGTCGATCAAGGTTATTCATAGTATGCTTTCAACATACTGATTTGATGGACCTTTTTTTTTTTTTTTAGCTGTTAGCAAGTCAGTCTGAATGAGGAGTGAAGGAGTGGGCGAGAAATGTGTGTCTGTGTGTGCACAAATTAAATTATAGCGTTGTCATTGTTACGTTTTGTGCAGACATTTTCTTTCCTCATGAGGGATTAATAAAGTACGTTCACTCTTGAATCTTGAACAATGAGGATACACCATATGAGAAATTTGTATTTTAAGTTTTCATTCTTTGTCGATTATTTAGTCATTTCAGTATTATTATTATTATTATTCAGGATGCTGCTGATATGCTACGCAACTTCCTTGGGCGAGATCCAAAGCCTGATGCCTTCCTCATCAGCAAGGGTCTTCAGCCAGAGCAGTGACAACTTCTGTTGATGTAGTATCCAGTGGATAAACCACGAAAATAGCAGCATGTGTTTTGTTTACCAGAGCACAGACTTTATAGAAAGAGAAAGGAAAACCACACACGAACACAGAAAATGGACCATGTGTGTTTACTGTGTGTGCTTTTTGTATATTTCCATAAACCAGCAATGTGATTTTTTTATGGCCATAGTTTTTTTTTTTTTTTTTTTCTGCACATGAATTATTTTTCATTTTTGAAGTCTTACACTGGGTAGTTCTATTTATGCAGTTGGGTGTGTTTGAATGAAAAAATAATTGTTGAGCTGTTGACTTTTATATTGCCTTTGAAAATTGTGTTTTATTTTCATCTCTTTAGGGAAGGGACAAAGCAGCATTTTGAAGATGGAATACTTAATTTTGTGGTGGTTTTTTGTTGTTGTTTTTTTTTCCCCTGTGTTGGGTATTTTACACATTTACAAGTGTTTCTGAATTGAGAGTTTTAAAATTTAAAAGTTTTGTTTTCCAAATGAAGTTGGATGTAAAGTATCTTACACTCGTTAGCTGGTGCATGTATTTAGTACAGGTATGCAAAATAAATATTGTGCTTAAAAGCAGACAGGGAAATTGTCAGTCATTTGGCAATTTTCAGCCAACTTGATATCTTTTCAGCAAAAATCTAAAAATCTCAGTTTCAGCCAAAGAAAATGCAGGAGGAAAAAGGCTGCACACACTGTCATGATGCATGTAATGCCATATGGGACAAGCCTAACTTCATTTTTGAAGACTTGCATGTCAGTATCAAGGCATTATTTTACGTTTGGGTGCCAGGAGAGGCTACCAAATGCCTTTAAAAATGCTAAAATTTGTTCTCTCAAGTAGGGCATTGCCCCTGTGTTCCCCTAGCAGGGCACTGCCTCTGCACCTCAGCGCCTCAGCCTAGCTTTCGGTCTTTTTTCTCCTCGGCGATTCCCAGCCTGTGAAAGGCTCCTGCCTTTTTTTTTCTTTTTTTTTTTTGGACAAAACCATGTACATCACCCACACTCACATTGTCCCCCCCCCCCCCCCCACACACACACACATAGATGCATAAAATAGAAATTAAAATTATGAGGACACCAATTTGAATTATGAGTATTAAAATTGAGGACACCAATTTTGAGCTTTTTACCCCAATAACATGATGTTGGGGTTACAGATCAGTTGATGAGGTCAGCTTCCGGCTATGCAGCTCAGAATTGGGGTCTTTTTGATGAAATTGCACTCTCTTGGAAAAAAGTGCCAAACTAGACCATGACTGGAGGGTTTGTGGCACTTCAGTTTTGGACAAAATGGTTCAACTGTACCGTACAAAGTGGTGAAGTTGAATGACACTCAAAGCAGAAAATGAAATAACTCGCTAAAATTGCTCCAATTCATTTTAATGAAGCGCAAGATTGATGTAAATGTATGTGTTCAGCAAAATCAAATGTGTTCACAACAACAACAAAAAATACCAGTTTTTTTGGGTGGTGGTGGTTGTTTTTTTGGTGGTTTTTTTTAAGTGGAGAAATTTGACATCTGCAACTTTTCCATGTAGCCATGGAAACACGCTATTCCAGACATAGAAGAGCAAATTGCAAGCTGTGGATTATACAAGATGGAGAACAGGAAGAGTAAATATTGTCTGCTTGTATACTTTCAGTCAGTACATGTATTTGGATTTCATGTACATTGTATCAACTGTTATCGTAGAACCGTTAGCCGGTCAAGTGTTTTAGTATCTGCGGAAACAAAGCAACATGCATTTATAGCTATTGGATTTTGAATTTTTTTTAGTCACACAGATACACACTGCTTGTATCATTTGTTTTGATTTCTATGTTTAATTGATATGCCAGTGCTCTTTCCCCTTTATCCCTGGTTAGGATAACTGTTAATAACAGTTATTTAATAACAGGATAAGTGGAAGAAACTTCATTTACATTTCCAGTCACCATACAACAGTAGATATTCAGCAAAAATCTGTGTTTTTCAGCAATACTGATCTAACTGCTCTTCATTTCCCAGTTTATCTTGATATTTAAACCTACTACAGTGATGATTTTTCCAATTTCAGGAAGTGTAACACAAGATGTATGGTGTAGTACAGAGCACTTGTAATTCTGTCTCGGTGTGCATTCATTGTTTTTTTTCCTTGCCTCTGTCATGAATAAATGGAGTGAAAGGTTGTCTTTTCTTCTTGCTTGACAGTTTTGCTTTTGCACTTGTCTGCAGTTATCCTGGTTGCACAATTCTTGTCAGTACATGTAATACTCAAACGAGACACAAAAAAGAGAGATGTACAAACCAGGTTTGTGTAGGTCCATGCATGGTTATGTCTACCGTATCTTTGACAAACTGTGGCTATGGTGTTCTGCCTTTTGCCAGGCATACTTGTAGTTGACCACAACCACTAGATAAATATTTACATGTACAGAGGAGTAGAGACGTTATGTATGTCTCTGCAAAGGATTTAACCCCAATCCAATCCAGTTACCGGGTACATGTCCACTGAGGTAGACCAAAGTCTAATACTCTCCAGATGAAGATGTGTTATTATCTACAGTAAGGGCGCTCTCCCCAGGGCTTCATATTCATGGGGACTATAACAGGACAAATGGGCTATGTGACCCTGAAAGTATAGGACATTTATCCTGGATGTTGTCCTCTGTGGTGCACAAATGATAGGACATCATTCTGTTCTCCACTGAACCCATAAGAATACTGTGAGTTTTCTTTACTAGTAAAATTTTTGTTGGCTGCTGCTCATGAATATTAATGCTCTTGATGTAACTTGACTTTGCCAGTTAAGTGTACTTTGATTTTTGCCAACTTTTTAATCAGGGCATGTCGTGCACTAGCTTTTGTGTCCTGTTTCTTACGTGGGTTTTGAAGCAGAGTGCCTCTTGTGGTTTTGTGAAATAAATGCATGCACATGATAGTACTGCACACTTTTCACAGTCTGTGTCTCTAAATTTGTTTTTGATAGGGACTCCTTTAGTAATAACATGTTACTAATTATGCTGCTGTTTTGTGCGTGTCAACCACAATTACAATACCCCCCCCCCCAAAAAAAAAAACAAAAAAACAAAAAACCCACCATAACTACTGTTCGGATATAACTCATAACAAGAGTAGCCAAACACACACACACACACACACACACACACACACACACACACACAGCAACAAAACCACATTTTTTTTAAAGACTTTTTTATTTTTATATTATGTAACATTGTTGTCACATGTGCCAAAGCACAGCGCTTTGTGACCTGATCACTCAGTGATAATGCAATACACTGCACATTATAGCCGACCAATCAGTGAGAAGGCAATACACCACAAAACAGTAGCTGGCCAATCAACCAGTGATAATGCAGTGCACCACACAGAGCTGCTGACCAATCGGTAATACGCTGTTGATGTCAGCGATGACGCTCTTGATCCTGATACAACTTTTGAAAGCCACTGACGTCTTCTGTAATAATACAGATGCACTGCACGGGTGGCAGTCTAAAAAATGCAGTGCATGATCATGCACAGCAGATAACAACTTCGAACAGTCATGATGCACGAACATCAAAACACATGCACACCGTGTTGTTCTTTGGTGATACTGCACACACACACTGCGACCACGGCTGCTGCAGGCTTGCACATCATACAGTACAATACAGTACAGTGTATCTATAGGCTGTACAGACAGTGCAGGGCAGGGAAATAGGGGACAATGGACACCAAGGCCTATCACAGACCACACGCCCTCTGACCAGGGGTTGATCTCCCAGACACACCTGCAAACCCACCCATCTCACAGACACCCACCTGAAAGACTTGGCTAATCTGCTTTTGAATTTTTTTTTTTAAATCTGAATTTGGAAGAAATACGTTTTGGTATCTCCTACCATGAAATACTATTGTGGGCTGTGGAAACTGATCTGAAATGGATACTGACAAGGATCATCATGATTTAATTTTTTTTATAATTTTTTTTTTTTAACCTGCCTTAAAATCTCCCTTCGAGAGTACTTCAGTCATGGTCCTATCACTATATATGTATGTTCAATTACAACAGTTGGGATCATCAGGACTGCGTTACAGCAAAAACAAATTTAGATATTTTCAAGAATCACTAAATGTAAATTTTTTGGAAAATCAACTTCTCACTCTTTTGCTTTCTCCTTACGGCACACTCAATGGCTGATCGTCAAACTTGGTGAAAAGGTATGAATCTATTCCAGCCATACCAAATTTGGGAAAAACCCCCTGAAGATCTGTCAACCCCTAGTCAGAGACCATTTCCAGTTCTACAGAACGTCACGCTCTGAAAACTGCCCTATGGGTGAGGTATTTGTTATCTTTCCATTGATTTGGTACCAACAACAGCAAACTGACCAATCACTGGTCAGCTGACTGCGACAATCAGCATGATTGACACAAAAGAAAATACTGCATCATTTCTGCACCACATTCAAGTCTCTCTCTTGCACTCACACCAGCACACAAGACATTCACTCGCAATCACAGAACCACTAAGTGAACAAAAGTGGGACTTCTTTAGTCCAATTTGCTCCTCTGCACATCTCAGCACCAAGCAAGTCTGAACTTTGCGGCACTGCAGAGAAATAAACACGTAACCGGATGACAAGGAGTGAGCTAACAAAACATTGACTATAACCTGTTCAGAAGACATCACCAGCGTAACAGACACAAACACAATTTTTAAAAATGTGCTCTACGGAACCAAATGGACCCTATCAAAAGCAAAGTTTGTGAACAAAATATAAATTACAAAATGCAATCCTGAGAACAAAATGCCTTTTTTGTACCATAATTTGTGGATTTCACAAAATAAAAAAGCACAGAGATTTTTTTTCTCTGAAAAAAAGTCACAAGACCATGCTATAAATCTGTACAAAAATACAACTACATGTACCTTGGAAAGTGCAGACAATGTCCACCTTTCCTACCAGAGAAAGTCTAACTTTCTTATGACAAAATGATTTAGACTACATGAAACTGAGGCAAACACTAAAATTAATTTTCAGATACCCGTCCCGTTACCTAAATATTAGGGAACAACTTCAACACATCCTTCAACAAAAAGTCATTCTGACAGCACACAAAACAGAATGCCTGACTGCACAGACAAAAAGGACCAGTACATACCCTGCTGCTTCAAAGTTACCGTACACAAGAAATTTCAAAAACAGAACAAAGAAGTCAAAGGTTTTGGTTTGTATGGTTAACGAAGGGACAAAAGATGAAGGGGGGGGGGGGGGGGGGGGGAGGGGAGGGGTTGGGGGAGGAGCAAAGCAACAAATGACAACTTGTTGCACGATTAGCACCAGTACAGAAAATTGAACGCCTGTCCAGCCAGACATTGCTACACAAGCTTTGAGGTAAGTCCTGAGAGTAGTTAGTAAAATAACAAATCAAAGCAAACGAATCAGGCAAACATTTCTTTGGTCTTCAGCTGAGAAATGGTAGAGGGAACTCTGTGGGGATCGTAAGAGGCACGTCACTTGGTAACTCAAGATAAGTGGTCAAGATTTTCTACACACTAACGGCAGGATCTTTATTTTTAAGGGGAGAAAAAAAAAGTGTACAAGTTCGATCCAAAAACCTATGAGCCCGTGGTGTGCGGAAGACTACTGAATGTTCTCCCGTACTGACCAAATCTGCAGACTCTTCTGCTGAAACACAATGGCTGTGTAATAACATCACACGACTGAGAAAGTGAAGGTGTGTCTGTTAGATAAGATCAAACCAAAGGGCCCAAAAAGTGAGGGGTTTTCTTTCCTTTTCTAATCTCATATGAGAAGGGGGAGAAATCGGGAAGGGTGGGATATTAAGCTGTAAAGAAAAAGCACTGAACATAAAATATCGAACAAGGGGTGCTTACAACAGCAGATGGGATAGTCAGGAAGAGACTTTAAGATTTCATTTTGAAAAAGCTGCCCAAGTGTGACGTGCCGGTCACATGACCTGCTAATACTGTCTGCACATGAAAGGAGGTCCGAGTCAATCACAAGTAACTTACATGTACAACTGACAGGGTAACAAGAACGCTCACAAGCAACTAAATTAACAACTTGCCTCAAAATATGCTGACTTCAAAGTTGCCTATACTCTTCAAGTTGTAATTTGTACCGTATATCTGGTATGAATTTATCTTCTTCTTTTTTTAATCACCATACCTCACCACTCTGGCTGATCTATGAATAATTCTGTGCTGAAAAATCAAGAGACTCCCCACACATGCTACTGGCCTGTGTACTGAAAATGATCAAATTCACGCAAAATTTGAAAAAAAAATTCTGCAAATGCCAATTTACAGAATCAGATTAAACCAACATCACCAACCAAACAACATCACCAAATACCTAGGATACTGTTTTTATATAAATTCTGTGCAACATTACGCCAGAGTACCTATCTGTATAGGGTTAGAAGGACACATACAAACATTGCAAATGTGCAGTAGTATAGTATCACTATTATCATTGATACTGCTGAACAAAATAAAAGTACACTGTACATTTATGCTCGTAAACCACCCTCTTTTTTTTGCCATTTATTTCACAACCTCTTGACTATGGATAAAAACGAGAATATGATTTGTCAGTGGTTTTATACTGGCTGTCCACTACACTAAAAAACAAAAATGAAATTAAATCGGTGTAGGAATTGCCTTGATCAAGATCAAGATCATATTTTAACATGAACCGTTATACTCCAGAAATAGTCAGGTATCATACCTTCTGCTTTTTGTTGGAGACGAATTACGCTCCCCATCAACGTTAGCCTCCCAAAAACACTGATACAAAAAAATAAATAAATAAAAATAAAGATTTTGCACGCAAATTAATCTACTTTTCTATTACTGTAAATGATGACAAAAAAAAAATTCGCCTAAAATTGTGCAAGGAGTCTCACTAAAAATGAACATAACCGTATGAACATTTATGTACCCTTAAAAGTATTCAAAACAATTTCAATTCTAAACAATTTCACTGAATTCTAGTCAGGGTAGAGAAGGCAACAGTACAGCATGTAAATGGGATTTGCAGAGGTAGATATGCTTTTCTGTCAAGTGTCAGGGTTTTCTACGGCCTTTAACAGGAAATACTAGAGCATAACTACAACAGGTTTTGGTTTAATATCGCAGCTATGAAATACGTTGCTCCAAACATGATTACTGGCCTAGACATGGAGACAGGCAACACCACGTTACGTCAAACAAAAAACAATCAACAAACTAAATGGAACTTTAAAAACAGAATGCCCATACAGACACATTACGCCTCGACCATCCAGTGGGACTCTGCCCCTCAAATAACAAGTTGCATTTTGGTTCTGAACAAGTAGTGAACTTTTAAAAATTCTTCACAATCTTGAGAATCAACACTATGACTTTCACGCTCTCTCTCTCCAACACACACCCTCACACTCTTGCTCTTTCTCTCTCACACACACTCACAGAGGTTTCTAAGACAAGATGGACAAAAACCAACACATCATCACAACACTGAGAGTAGTGAAGTGTTAACACCCGATAAACAATAATCGCATTTTGTGTGCAACAACATTAATGTTCACCTCAACCTCTCCCACACCCACCCCTCCCCACACAACCCCCAGCCCTCTTCCCACACATTTCCCCTCCCTGTTGTCCCGCCTACCCACCCACCCCCCTTCCCCCCACCCCTTAAAAAAAAAAAACCCAAACTGTTCCACTACACTGACCAGTGAAATATACAACCAGTGGCAACATCAACAAGACTACAATATTTTCCATGACTAAATATATACGTGAACGTACATCCTTTACAAATAACAAAGAATTAGAATACACCGTCTTTACAACACTGAAGGCTCGTCCCTGGCCAGAGGCTGCGTTTGGCCGATTTTACAATAAAATTATATATATATATATAAACAGTGCCAGCAGCTTGTAGCGAGGGACGAGCCCAGTAAACAGAGGATTTATAAATAAATAAAATTACTTCCACATCCGCAAACCCGGTGACTAAAAGTAACAATGTTCGCACACCCAATGGAAGACTAATCTGTGGTGTGTAGGTAACACTGAAGTCTTCAAAATATGTGAACAGTACCCGTAAATGCAAGGTTGATTAATTTGTAATTTGCACTGTGGAGAGTACAGTTCAAGGTTAGAGTGTGGGACCGACCCGCTCAAGTAAGGGGGGGAAGTGCCCCTCTTTGGCCATGCATTATACTTGCTACTGTGTCATTTTAATTATTTCTGTACATGCCATGAACACAGGATGAAAAAAAAAAAAGTGTACAACTCCCCCTGCGCGCCACGGCGTCACGAGAATTTCACAGTTCACACGTACCATTCACCTGAGGTATTTCCTGCTTCACAAAAAGGAGAAAACTCCACACGCTGAATTCACAGCAAAAAGTAAATGACCACACCCGGTTTCACTCATCTTGGATGCAGACCAGTCCTCTGTGGCTGCCCCAGCACATATATCACACAAGACAAATTGAATCCAAACCGGGTGTGCAAGTTCAAACAGTCATGAGGTATTTTGTTGACCCAGGAGAGTCTGTACTTTGTACACTGTCTTACTGTCTTATCCGTTTCGCAGTCCGCAGTCCCACTCGCCACCACAAATCTCTCAAGCCCACTGAATGTCATGTATTCTTTAAATCTGTTTCCCTTTCTTCTGTCTCTGCGTTTGTCATGTCTACCATCATACATGTTGCAAAACCCGTTTCCCACAAGAATGGATCACACTTTAAACAAACTTTCACTGTTGCAGCATATTCTGTTTCAGTGTAAGTTGATCTTTGGTGCTGACAGTCTCCTCAAACTTTTTCTTCATGTCAATTGGTAAACACACTGTCTGTCGCACAGAATCCACTGCCTAGAGTCAGGTAGAAGTTGAATGGGCTGGTTAAGATATGACCTGCTCCCTGACGGAATCAGGTGGTTGTTCGTAGGCTTCCATCCCGGACCAGAGCGTAAACCTACACACAGCTGAGAATCGAAGTTTCCGTAACACTGCAACATAGGATGCAGAGGATGTGGAATACACTCTGCTGGCTGAACATTATCAGAAACATCCGCTGACAGGTCCAGCCGTCTGTTCCTGAGTTTTCTTCCACCACCAGTGACGTGCCTCGTTCACTGAATGCACACTTACAATCTTCACCTTCACGCCATAAACACGCCATTCGGAGGTCAAGCCAGTTCCTTCTGTCACAAAAGCTGTTACACGTATCATGGAAACTCGGTTGTCCTCTGTCAGCGGGTCTAGTCTTGCAGACCAGGAAGAGCGAGCGAATTGCACCATTGGCACATTAGGAAACATCAACAACATCTGAAACAGACACATGAGAAGGACATATATGAGCATTTTTTAATGAGAAAATGAGAAAAATAACCCAAAAATGTTTCTCTTCTCAATGGCATCTCACTGGGTTTGCTCACACATTTTGAGTATTTGTAATACATGTTTGATTATTATGCAAAGAAAGTTTAAACTCATTATGCTCATGGTTCCACTCGGAATAATCTGTACTGATTATTTTTGTTTTTCCATGAATATACGACATAAGAAAGTACCGGTAATTTACCAACAGTAGGCGTACTTACAATGATGTACAGGAAGAAACAGCTGCAGCACAAAGTATCAACACACAACTTCAGAATAAAAAAAATAAAATAAATAAAAGCACACGAACACACAGAAAATACTTACATACACAACTGCTACGTCATCTTCAGCTAGCACTCTGAGTCGGACGCTGCACTTCCCTGGCTTTCCTGCTCCTTCAGCTGACGGAGTTTCCGCCTCTTACTTTTGTATGAATGCTCCTGGTTCACTGCACCTGCGCCAACGTGGAATAACCCAGTTTATACATCTGAGCCATCATGCTTACAAGAGTTAAGTCTCTTTGGCACACTCTTGTGCCTAGAAGTGTCTAAAAATATAGTGCACTGGATAAAAAAACAAAAAAACTTTCTAAGAAGGTTTATCTTTCTGTGAGGAAAGTTCACAGGTAAACATTTCCTGACATTTCTAAAATCTACAATAATTATGTCTAAAGCCGTTCCTGTTGTAGATGATGTGATGTATTCAAAATTGATTACAGACATGTATACCAAACTAATCAGTTCATCAAGGGTGATATTTTGAATGAACTACGATGCAAATTCTCACCAGGTATGGGAGTGTGCACCTCCACTTTGACTGTAGCTGTGGCCTTGACTCTGGTGACATGCGTGGGCTGTGACCCGCTGGCCGACGGCACTTGGAAGTGGGCAGCAGGGAACGTCTGCAACGAGAAACGAGAAAAGATGATAAGAGGGTGTGCGGTGAATACGCGGGGAAAAGAAGGATGAGAAATTCTTTTTCTTACTCTCTTTTTGCTGTCTCGTCTTCATCAGTCTAATTTGAGAAAAAATAATGACACACCACGCAAATGTGCACAGCCAATTTTAACTGAACCGGTCAATTCAAATGTGATCAGAAACAACGCCAGATTTTCACAAGGACAACACTACAATGGCCATTATTAGTTCATGCCCAACGTGTAAAGCACACAGTCACTAAAATTCTGCAGGAAACTGAGAAACAAGAAGTTTCAAAGCTAATGCTACAATTTTTGTGCTCACAGATCTGAGCTGTTTTCCTATTTATCATTACACCACTTAGACACCTGCCCAGTGACACTGTCTGTAAGTGTAATGCTGGCACTGAGCCAACAGATGCGTACTTGATGATATGGCAACTACTACTGTGCACTGGGCGCTCCAGTAGTTTAACAATAGTCATAGAATTTGAATGTTCAACCCCTCAGCAAAGATGGAATTAGCCCATTTTGGGTCAGTGTCAGCAGAGCCTACCAGTAAATGCAAGTACATTGTAACTGCACTAATGGCGCAATGTGTAAGAGTCTAGTATAAAATGGTCTTCATTTCTAGGGAGAAAAAAAACCACTCACATTTCTGCTGCCTTCACTGCTACTACTGTTGCTGACATTGTCTTTGTTATCACCATCACCAATGGTGAATGTACCCCCTCCACCAGTTGTACCCCCACCAGGGACTGTCGTCGTCTCCACCACCACCTCTGGCTGTACAATAATCTCGTGAGAGGAATACTGCGTTGGCTCCTCGGTGATGGTTGACAACGATATGTCAGAGTTCATGCGTGGGTACACACGCCGACTTCTGGACGACCGCTCACGATCTCGGTCTCGTAACCGCGGTGATGGTTCTGGTGTAGGTGTGGAGAGGCGGTCGGGATTGTCCTTGGGGCATGACCTTTGACAGAAAGGAGATAATTATATTATAATGAAACATGATCAACTGAGTGAAAAAAAAGAAAAACACTTCTGAAAGACAACAATTGCATACCGCCTTAATTGACGTTATTCTTACGCCCTTAATGTTTCTCACAACCCTCTCTCTCCCATACGCATACCTTTTTTTTAATAAACATTTATTTAGTTATTTTATTTTATTCATTTATTTATGTTTTTTGGGTTGGGTTTGTTGTTGTTGTTTGTTGTTTTTTGTTGTTGTTTTTTTTTGGGGGGGGGGGGGGGAAGAGGGGGTGGTTGCATTTCAATTTTCTTGGGCTCTTACCTGTACAGCGTCCTACAACTTTCATTATTTTCGACCACTGAAAATTCTACGTACATGAAAAAACAACAACACAGACATCTGCACATGCACAATATATTTGTTCCATAATTATTCGGTGCAAATCTGTTTACCTCGCCACGCGGGCCGAGGAACGAGAGTAACACAGGCAGGAGAATCAGGCCGTTCAGGACCCCAAGCACCACCAGCGCAGCGAGCACGTTGAAAAAATACCTGAAACACAAAAACAACAGTTTCAATCAGATTGGCACAATGGACTAAGCTGAGATTGTACACACTGTACTGTACACTTTTCCTAGCCCAACCAGCAAATTCAGGAAAATTCACAAATTCAAATCTTAATTGTTTAGGCCACTGGGCACAAAGCAGGTATGCATACATTTACTGTGAAATTAGATCCAGCCAACAAAAGGACAATGAATCATTTGTTTTCGTGTGCGTGTGTGTGTGTGTGTGTGTGTGTGCAGGGGGGGGGGGGATGGGGGAGGAGGGACGAAGGTTGCTGACTTTGATGAGACTGACAAAATAAGATGACGGATTCCCTTGATTGGTAGGACGAACCCTTCTGAAAGCAACACTGTGTGCCAGAAGAATGAACTACAGGGAAAGAACTTCTGAGCGAACTACGTGGCTCTTCCAGAGACTGAAACAGGTTACCTCCCCTCATCCGTAATATCTTGCTGAGACCTTTGTATGTTTGAGGTCAACTATTCATTGAGGTGGTGGCCGATAGTATTCAGTCGCGTGCATGCGTGCATGTGGGCCAGTGTGTGTGTGTGTGTGTGTGTGTGTGTGTGTGTGTGTGTGTGTGTGTGTGTGTGTGTGTATATATATATATATATATATATATATATATATATGTATATATATATATATATATATGGGACGTGATAAATCAGCACTGCACCATATGCGCAATAGTACTACTAGCACCATAAAGCTGGAGTTCACGAACACAGATTTGCAAGTAATGTGAGGATGAGAAATGGAGGTCCTTGAGATTTCACCTCCTCCCACACCAGTCCCTCATCTCCTCCACCCCACCTAAAGTGTTCCATCACCTGTCAAACATCAGCAGTTTCCCTTCCTACACCGACCAGCACACACACACACACACACACACACACACACACACACACACACACACACACACACACACCAGCCAGATCCTCACCCGATCCCCACCTCACCCACCTGCGAATACCTGCTACCCTAATTAAACCTCTTCATTACATCACTTCCACCCACCCCATCCACCCTCGCTGCACCTCAGCTACCCAACACTGTAATCCCCCCCCCCCCCTTCCTTTTACCCACTTGTGCCCCTCTTGAGGTGGAATGCTGGCAATGTGTGGAAAACAGGGTGGCTGACTGGAGAGAGGGCGCCTGGCCTTTGGAGAGTGGTCTGGAGCCAGCTCCACAGTAAAGGCTGTCAGGGCTAAACCAGCAAACTACACGGGGATGTGGGCACATGGGGCGCCGTTTGCTCTCCTCGACAACAACCCCCCCCCCCCCCCCTAAGGGCTACACGCTTCAGCTAGGTAACCCTATGTCCGGTACAGTATCGTAGCACGGCTTCATATCCTGTCAGACATCGCTCACAGACTAACAAACGACTCCACTCGGAAAGCCAAAGCCCAGTCCCTTTACTGTGCCGTGTATTGGTAAAACACAGTATGCCCATGACGTCATTGTATAGGAAAACGGGTGATTTCGAGATGAAAGATATTGAAATAATGGTCTTTTTCCTCAAATGACATCAATGGACCTACTGCTTTCTTTCCATGTTGCAGTCATATCTAACTACAAATGCTTCCCTCGTAATGTCTGGCAAAAACTTTGCCTGACGATGCCATGTGTTGTGTTCATTATGCTGCGGGACATGACTGGCTGACTTCTGGGGGCTGACCCTTTTTGACAGAAGTGGAGTCATCCATTAACATGTAGCCCACATGCCTGTAGCCATGCTCACTGACTAAAACAAATCTTCTGTGGCATCTGCACCCAGCGCATGCTTTTCTTTTTCTTCTGATCTCTCTATTAGAAACATACTCCAACACGCTTAACCATAGGTGTTGGTTAGCTTGTCAGAGTATTCGCTCCATCTGATTGGCTAGCATGACCTGTCAATCAGGAACTGGCCTGACGTCAATTCATACGCGAGATCTCAGATTATTTTCTAACCAAGGCGGACGTAATTACGTCCTACCGTTTTGTGTGTGTGTGTGTGTGTGTGTGTGTGTGTGTGTGTGTGTGTGTGTGTTGCGGCCGAGCCAACTGACGTGCAAACGGCGCCCTACACGCGCGTGCTGCTGTCAGAAGGTAGAAGACCGGTGTAAACCCTATGCCGCCTCCCCCTACAGCCACTTGTGTAAACAGGCCCGGCCATGGGGCCCCCATCTCGCCGGCTCCCAGTAAACACGCGGCCCCTATTTATTTGGAGAAGGAAGGGGCCTATACAGGGGTAGGGCCGGGGACCACACATACCGGCACAGCCATTCACAGGGCCACAAATGCCACCAGGGTCTGGGTCTGGCACTAGTGCCCCGGGAACTCTACCCCTCGCGCTCTCAACCCCCCCCCCCCCCCCCACGAGAACGAACGCTGAGACAAAAATGTAAACTGCCCAAAATTCTAATAGTGCACCTTCAAAACAAAACAAGCAAAAAACCAAAACACGCAAAAACAAACAAAACCAAAAAAACACCAAAAAAAACACCACCACCAACACACACACACACACACACACACACACACACACACACACACACACACACACACACACACACACACACACACAAACTGACACTTGTTCAATTTCACTAACCTTCCCGCCCTTCCACTCCCTGTTTAAAATAATAATCCCAAAACCGACAGGCTTCTGAAGCAATCCATAAAGATCATTCATACCTAAAGATTTGAACGCAACACGCGCGACTTCAATGTCAAAGGCTGCCTAAAACAAAATACCTACGGAAACTAAATTTCTTGCTTTCACAAATCCGAAAAAGGGGGTTGAGAGTTGGGGAAGCCAAATCAAATATGGTGCAAAATCTTGCAGTCAATGTGGATCGTTTAGATTGGCGGGGGTCGGGGCAACGACGGACGAAGAGGCGGTGGCGGGAGAGGGGGGAGGGGTGGTGGTAGTAAAAAGTGTAGAAGCAGTAGGGGGGGGGGGATAAAGGCGGGAGGTAGCGATGGTCGACATCTGGACTGTCCAGTTCTTCAAGTGGTCAAGTGCTACCAGATGTTTTCCCTTCCCCTCCGCCAGCGGGACCGAAAAACTATTTACACAAAAGAATCAAGTTTCAGCAGGTCCTCCAATCTCAACTTGACTAATTACATTTGATCTTTGCACCTGGGGAGAAAAATTAACTTTGCGTCTGTGTCTCACCCGACCTGCCCCCCCCCCCCCCCCCTCCACACACACACAGAGTCCAACAACTATAACATCTGAATCCGACAGACCGCAGACGGAAAAGGCTACATATACCGACAGATCCCCCCCCCCCCCTCCCTTGCTACCTACCTGAATTACAGAAAACGAGCGTGTT
>JACVVK020000126.1:1287500-1317500 GCA_018292915.2 Batillaria attramentaria | reverse complement strand
GCATTTCGTAGCCTCTGCTGGCACTTAAACGTAAAATACTGCCCTGATACTGACATGCAAGTTTTCAAACTGAAGTTAGACTTGTCCCATATGGTATTACATGTATCATGATAGTGTGTGCAACCTTTTTCCTCCTTCCTTTTCTTTGGCTGAAACTTAGATTTTTTTTTTTTGCCTGAGAGGACGGGAAATTAGGCTAAAAATTGCCAAATGACTGAAAATTACCCAGCCTGTATGTATAATACTGAACGTAGAATAAAGGCAGGAAAAGCTCACTGGGGTGGGGGTTCAAATCTCATTTGTTTAATTACAAAGTACATGTATATATACCCTAGAACTAGAGTTAATACAAAGGATTTTCTTCCCAACCCCGACTGTGGCTACCCATGTGGCATGTGTACTTAAAAATGGTCACATAAAGAACTCTCTCATCCAAAGAGACGACCCTGAACAATATGCAGGATTCTGTCTACATGTGCCTAATCACGAGAGAATGCAACTGATCACCTACCAATCCTCCATGCAGCCGCCACCAAGATAAATGAAAGCAACCAGGGGTGTCTGGGGTGGAGGGGGGGTCTGGGGGTGGGGGGGGGGATATACAGAGGGCGCTAGGAAGGTGGAATATGGGCCAGTACAAACCCGCCGCCACCACGACCCGATCCCTAGAATAATCATAACGGCATGCCACCCACACGGCCCCCTCACGCTCCCAGGACGCCGTCTGCGTGGTTAGATAGCGGGAATTATCCTCAGACAAAGATCTGCCCTGATAGTGCAATCAGCAGTGCAGCCACTGAAAGCCTCTGATGACGCGGTTGTGATCAGCGACTATCCCTGTGCTATCACGGTCGACCTGTCTTCTGTGTTTGTCCTTGTCATACTGGCACCGAGTCCACAGGGGCAAAAAGTCTTCAGAAGATAATTACACGATGAGGTATCATGGGCGACTGGTGCTGCAGCGGCACTTTGGCTCCTCTGGCCTACCTCCTCCACTCCTCCCCCCCCCCCCCACCTCTTCACCCCCTCTTGTTTCTCTTCTGACGGTGCTCGCCACACACAGCGCACGCGTGCGTAGCCAGTCAAGCGGAACATGCCAGTGCAATGCATGCACGTAAAGGTATGCACCTTGGTTGTTAACCTGCCATCCCTCTAGGCCTGATTAATCTGCCTGATCTACAACATACCTCACCTTTCCACCCCGGCTTCTAAGACTCAATCCCCCCCCCCCCCCCCCCTCCGACTCCCACCCTCCTCGCTTTTCCGCCGTGTTGCTGCTTTTGTGGAATATTACCGTTGGCAGATTCTGATCATGAGCCAGCATCAGCTATTCCAACTGGTAAAGTTTTCTCGGGCACCGAATAGAAGTTCCCTGGCTGGTAGACAGGCAATAACCTCCTGCTTCTGTACCATCGCCGCAATGAGTGTCAGTGTGTGTGTGTGTGTGTGTGGGGGGGGGGGGGGGGTGTAGTGCATGTTTATGATGCTCCTTGCAGTGTCTCAAGCTCGACAGGTTCTGACAAAGAACATGCCACCAGAACATCTCCCTCGAGTTAAGACGCCCTCCCCCCCCCCCCCCCATCTACCTGGCACATTTACCCGCATCCCCATCAGCACCTCCAGCTACCTTAGCACCCATCCCCTTTAATCCCCCCCCCCGCCCCCCCCCCCCCCCCCCCCAGCTGGGCACTCATCTGTCTCCAGCTAACTCGTGTACCCCCCACCCGCATCTCCATCCCCTCCCCTAAACAGAGCCCCCCCCCCCCCCCCCCGAATATCTGAACCTCCTCTTTTGCTGCCTCATCCACCCCACACTGCCAAGCCGACCCTCACCCGGAGGAAGCTGTCGTCGGGTTTATGGGGCCTGCATTAAGCGGCAGGAGACAGCCCCCACAGCACCGCTGTGCAAAGACTCGACCCCAATGAAACCCACTCGGCCAACTCTCGTCAGTGTTCACTTTATTGTACCATCCCCGACATCACCGTCAGAATCACGAGTGACTTCACGAGCTCCAGTCGCCCCAGAGTTACTGCCTCTGTTCCTCTCTCGGTTCCGGTAGCTACCAGGCTCTGCCCTCTTTATGGTTGTCTTTTATGGTTTCCCTCCCTCTTCTGACTCTCCTCCCCCCCCCCTCCCCGCCACCCAAAAGCTGCCACCCTTAAAGAGGCCATGGGTCTGATCCAATTACGCCTTCTACAACTCCTGCAGAATGTCCTGTGGAGTGTTTGTACTGAATTCCCATCCAAGTCTTCAAATTCCAACCGTCTTGTCTAAAACTGTGGTCTACAACCAGAGACATGTAAATCGGTTATGCGTGTCTCTGCTACAACCAATATGTGCGAATGTTGATTATCAAGATAGCTGAAGACAGGTGTTTTTTTTTTATTGTTGTTGGAATATTGCTTGTTTTTTTTCTTTTCTTCTTGAGGGGAGGGGGGCGACCACCTCCAACCTCGGTGAAATAAAATGAAAATCCTAACCTTTATCTTTATCATTTCATCCCATCCTTAAACTATCTAAAACAATTGGTGATGCAGAATAAATTGCGATATTGGATAAGGCAATGGTTTACATCTTAGTCCCCCCCCCCCCTTCACCTTCATTTTCCTCCAATCCCCCCCTCTAGCCAACCTCTCAAGATTCACCCTCAAAACATCTTGAGAACAAAGGAGACAACAGCAGCAACAGCAGCCTTGAAACACTGCACTGTGTGCGAGGACGGGGTAAATAATTACACTGTGAATAAGCACAATTTTGCAGAATTCTCGACAGCCTCGCAGAAAACCACCTCCGCTCCAAAAACACTCTTTCAGCAGCAGGAGAAACCTTTCATGCCGTGTTTATGCTAGATAAATGAGGGATAGACAAGCCAGCAAAAACTCCACTCGAGTGCGGTAAGCAAGCTACCTACGCCTTTCCAAACCACAAGGGCAAATTCAATTATGCAAAGCGCTGAGACAATCTAACCTCCACTTCAAGTCTAGTTCTTCTTCTTCTCCCTCCACTACCACTCCACAGCAGTCACACACAGCTGCTTGGTGCCAGACAGTGAAAGCGAAAGAAAGGAAGGGGGAAAAAAAACCGCTCCAACTAATTGCGGTCTGATGTTTCTGTGGACCCCCACGCCCCCCCCCCCCCCCCCCCCCTCACCCACAAGGCAAGGTATCAGCAGAAAGCTCACGATCAAGTTTATCTCGCCTGGCAAATGGTTCACCTCAATCAAGGCTCGATTCAATGGGCCACCCCGCTCTCGGGGGGCTCCTCGGGCACCGCGGCAACGAGTTCTGTAGGCAGATGCCAGTCAACGCACAATCAGCCCCCCCCTGAAATAGCCCCCTGACAGCTGTAAGTCATCGCTTCTACCGCACTACTGTGGCGGCCCAAATGGCACGAGCAACCTTTTACCCAACTTTTATAGGGATGTTCACCTGCAGAGGTGAACGTTTTGTAGTGATGTTGTGGTGCTAACGGCTCAAGGTATGGTGCAAAACGACCTCGTGCCTACCCAACATCATTCTGCTTGTAAACATTCAGTCTTGCATACCAACAAATGCACTGGTAGACAGTGTGTGTGCTTGTGTGTGCGCGCGCGTGTGTGTGTGTGTGTGCGCGCATGTGTGTGTGTGTGCACGTGTGCGCGTGTGAGTGTGTTGTGGTGGTGGTGTTGTGTGGTGTTGCTGGAATGGGTTGTCGTCATTGTGATGTGTTGCTGGAATGGGCATTAACATCTGTGCGCTCTTTAGTGTACAGGATGGTCCTTGGAGTCACCATCACAACACTAACACTGAACACCACCTTCTCACACACATCACAACCATAAAAAAACCAACAACAACAACAAACAGAAACACAACTATCAAGTACTACGGCAGTCAACACCACCACATTTTTAAACACACTTCTTCTGTCCCAACACCCATCTCCACTGCCAGACACACAAACGGAAAAAGAAGAAGAAAGAACATGTACTCACTTGACAATAAAGTCAAACTCCGTACTGACAAGCATAATAATCCCCAGGAAGGTTGAGGTAGCTCCATGGACAACTGGTGCGAACGTGTGTTCTGTTGCCATCAGTACTCTTCGATTCCGGTTTCCAATGGCAGTGATAAAACCCTGTGCACGACAGAAAGAAACCATTCCTTGTTCAGAATCTTTACAGTATGTGTTGTAACCTTGACACAAAAGCAAAGGCTTATGTGAGTTGGGCAACTGGAACAGACGCAATATAGATTTGTTTCCATGAAGCCTAACCGTGCACACTGTGGTCCATCCCTTTGAAAGATGACCTTTCCCAAAATAATGTACATACTTGGCAGTCATATGAAGAGTGATGGTACACAGAAGAAGAAGGAGATCATGTATTGGATACGGTTAAATTGAAGCTGCAAACAAGCTGAACATTTCAGAAGCCTTTCATAAATTATATGGTCCCCCGTAGTGTAGTGGTTAGCACTTCGGACCATGGACCGGGAGACCCGGGTTCGAGTCCCAGCCGAGGCAAGCGGGATTTTTCCTACCTAGGTCGGCTCCTACCCAGCGCGGGTGTGCTATGGACCCAATGGGGAGGCTGTTGCCACACAGCCGAGTTTCACCCACTTCACGGGTGCGACTTTGGGGGTGCTTCCCTTGGTATGACACGTCTTATGATGTGGATGATTACACGGTCGGCACCGCAGGTGCCGTATTTCCCGGGCCTGGTTAATGCCGGGATATTTATGACAGGAAGCGTGGAATGCGGCCCTGTCCCGCAGTCCCAAACCACACGGACCTCCATAGCATCATCTTACCATCATCCTCATCTCCATCATCATGCATAATAAAAATTGTCCCAGCTTCCGAGCCCTCCGTGGATTCTATCCATTACCAGGGAGGAACACCACTGGAGCTGGCAAAGAGTTGGGGCAGCAAAAAAAAAAAAAAAAAAAAAATTATATGGTCCAGGAAAGAGCCACATGTGGCAATAATGTTAACAATGTAAGTTTTCAATATGCATTATCCCAAACGAGTAACCTGCTGTACTGCCAGATGCTGAGAAGTACTCACCACTGCCACGTGCAGCGTGAACTCCACCCCAATGCCCACGGTCATAATGAGGATGACAGCGGGCGCAGCGGACAGTTTGATCCCCACCAGACCCATGAAGCCAAACAGCTCCACCAGGATCATGGCCAGGACAACCACCTGACGGAGAAGGAGCAAAGCAATGAGTGGACTTTCTCAGCAAGGGACAAAGACGTGCATGGTGGTACTATCCGTACATCCGGTATTCTCCTAACAGTTGTAACTCTGACAAGGAATTCTCCCATTTCTACACACAGGAATTTTGCAATGTTGTATTGCAATGATGTTCTTGCACCACACATATGGTGTCACTTTCCTGCAGATCTGGTTTACTTGTGTAGTCTACAATTGACTGATCTTAAATTTCTGAACTAAAAGGCTGTTAAAAGGAAGGCATGCTAATTTTTGGTGTTAACTACACCACCACCATTAAAACGGCTTGTACAGTGTAGTGGTAACAATAAAGAAAGGAAGGTGCACGTCACATCATCCACCTTTGAATTTCTCGTAACTGGTGTAAGGAGTGCTGAGTCACCCACACTGGTGGCCTCATTTTGAACCCCACCAAGGGGATAATGTCCCCACCCGCCCATGGCTCCCTGCATTTCTTTATGATGCAGCATAATGCATTTTTATGATGCAGAAGTGTAGCACGTGTGCACTCACCAGGACGGCCGCCAGCCACGGGTTCATGAGTGTGATGGTGAGCACGAGGAAAGTGGTGGTGAGCACACACAGCAGGGCCAGCAGCAGGAAGAACCGCAGGTTGATGTACTGCTCCCAGAATGTGAACGGCACGCCGCTCGGGTAGTTCGGCAACCCTCGAGCCACAAAATCATCACACACAGAGCGCACCGCCTGCACAGTGATTGGTTTGGTACATGTAGTAGTAATTTGAACTTTAAGAGCAACACAACCTACATCTGATCTTTCAAGATTCACACACTGTAGACCTCATATTTAAGATTTCTAAACAAAAACGTCCGACAGTACATAAGCTGTCACTCAAACAAAACAGTCCTATTGCAGCAGCAGCAGATTCACCAGAACAGATCCCATGGCCTAATGTTATTAACACTCACCTTGACTGTACTGATGATTTCCTCTGTGGTAGTCAGGTTGGTCAAAAAGAAGGGAATCTGAGCGTACACCAGCGGCTGGGATTTGAGGACTGAATCAAACACACACACAGAGTCACATAATTATAAGGATTGAGTTAAATTTTCTAGCAAACTCATCAACATTGGTTGCTTATACTAACAAATGCATGATACCGTTAAGACAGGCGCCAAAGTATAGGCTTCTGTTAGATATCATTGCCAAGACATGAGTCAATATGTACTGAGCTGTCATACAAAAGGGGTGAAGAGCATTCTGGAGCAACACCTTTCTGTCATGTGACAACCAAAAGCATTCAAGAGCCACAAAAGAATGAAGAAAGCGAGAGGGAGAGAAAGAACGCCAAACACAACTCACCATCAAAGTCATTGTCATATGGGATGTGAATCCAGTAGCTGGGCTGGGGATGCAGGTTGGCCATGGATGCGGAGTATGCCATAGCATCATTTGAAAACCATGCCGAGAGGTAGTTGTAGAAAGCAGAGGGATTGATTATTCCCTCTGAATTCACCAGTCGAACCTTCATCACCTGTTGACAAAATATCAAATCCAATGACTACTGACAGAATGCAGGGGTGCTCCATGAAAACAATTAAACACACTGCACTTGGACACCCCCCCCCCCTCCATATATGAAGGATCATACAGGAAATAACACAGTTTTTGTCTAAGTATAAGGTCAATTATCACCATGAGGGAATCTCCTTTCCTAACAGTCAAGCACTTGTATTTCCAGAGCTGAAAATGTACCACTGGTTACAAAGATAGATTCTTACCTGGTTACGATCGACAGGTTTATCTGCATCACCAGTCTGTGACAACAGCTTGTAGGCCAGAATCCCTTCGTCCGAGGCCGCTGTGTAATTCCACCCCTTCTCTGTAATACTGCCTGACGCCACATCACGGTCAAATGCTCGCTGTAAGTCTGCAAAACAAAAATACATTGGTTATTCCCATTGTCGGTGCCTTGGTAATTCTCAAAATGCAGCAAGTATGTCTAGCTGCTCTGCAAACAACTGTAACTTTCTTCTTTTCAGTTTTGTTTTGTTTTTTGTTTTTAAGCCACACAGCAGGCACTCAGAAATGTCCTGACTCAAACGAAATTGAGAGACACTGCAAACAGTGTACATATTGCTGCTGTCAGTGTGTGAGTGAACAGATTCAAGAAGAAACACAGCCTGGGTTTAGCTTTTGGCAAATCAAGCAAAAGAATAAAGCACACCATTATCTACTCATCATTATCATTGCATGTATTCTACAAAGTACAATGTTCAAACTTCTCTCAACAACTCTGTGGATATCATACACAGAGATCTAGAACCTTTTTTGTTGTTGAGAAAATGTCTCTGATATACACCAACCTTGCAGCCACTGTCTGAAGATGATTAGCCAGAAGGTGGGCAGAGAACCATCCTGTTTCTTGATGATGTGGTCAACACCTTGAAAGGCAGCATGATAGTCGTACAGCAGCTTCTGGTTGTTAGGGTAGTCAAAGCCATCCTGAAAAAAATTGAAAGATAAAAATACTGTGTATCTGTTTGACTTTTGTGCCTAATCCTCTCAGTCTCTGATTCCAATAAGCAGAAATAATCAAAGCACGGCATATCAGAAAAAATCTTTATTGTGACTGCTAAGACAGCTATGGAGATGGTATGGAGAGAAGAATTTACCTTGGATACAGCGTAAATGCTGTAGAATCCAAAATACTGTGTCTGGGCCTCAAGGAAGCTGAACTCAGGTGTATCGCGTGGGACAATGTCTGTGAGGTCAAGGCCATCTCGCACCTGTGCCACGCCCCATGCTCCAACCATCAGCAAGACCAAAAACGACACCACGACTGTCACCTGCAACACCAGAAAAAGTCAACACCACATCAGCAAACAGCCATAGTGTTTCTCGTGACACTGCTGATGTTTACTTACAGTATAAAGCAGTATTCTGTATTCTGCTAATGTGGCTGAAGTGAGAAGACTTCTTATAAGCCATGGTGGATGGGGGGAATATTGTGTGCGTTTCTGGGCAAGTGTGTGTTGACTGTAAGTCGCTCTGAGCTCCTGCAGGAGGGAGGGCATCCCGGAAATATCTATATTATTATTATGGACAACCAACATCAGAATAACAAAAAAATCAAAAAAAGGTTACCACATTTCCAATTTGTGGACCCAAAACATTATACTGTACCAAAAGGTGTGTAAAATGAAGGCACACACGTATGTGTGCTTTCATATTTACCCCTTGACAGTTTTCATATAAAAAGAAGCATGTATCTGTTAATTACAAAACTTTGATCAAGGTGACATCAGTGAAACAACAAATTAACAGGTGCAGCTGGAATGTTAGTAGTTACAATCTGGCGCCAGCATGCATACAAAGTGGCTGCAACTACAATTATTACTGAGATCCCCTTCTAGCGACACCGCGCAAAATATAACAACCCATTACAGGAATGCGACACTGCCACTCGACCACCAGGAATGTCAATAAACGCCCAGACACACAATACATCTACCAACACCCACGAGATGTAAACAGATCCACCATCAAACTGCAACCAAATCACATAATCCGCTTATCTTCTTACACTACAATGCTCTGACCCTTTACACAGTTCTCTTCTTCAGGGCTTTACAGCCCCGGTGCAAACCTGTGTGTGGTATCCGAGTGCAAGGTTTCTCTTTCTGTTAAGGAACGTTAATTGGACACACAAGAAACAAAAAAAGAGCATATTAAGCAAAATTAGAAGCAGCGTAATCTTACCCTGGTCTTGCTGAATTAATTTCTCTTATGCTAAAAAAGCCATAGAGGTAGCCTGGTATACCAGCCTCAGCACTATCAGGCTTAAAATGGGTCATGTAGCTGTCTGTGAAAGCCAAATTATGTATGTACAAGTACTGACATCACAGCAAACAGTCTTTCATGTCACATGAAGTGACGTTTCTGTTGTGCTGCGTGGTCACGGAAGTGAGAGTTCACCATTTTGATTTTTTGCCATACCTTACCGTTTTTAGCAATACACTTGAAAACTGAGAACTGTTGTTCTTTCTTTGATGGTCTACACGTCGTCACAAAGTATAATGTCAACCGTACAGACAGTAGCCAAGGCTGGTGATGCTACTATTACATGCACACAGCTCCATCGAACAGTCACAATAAACAATACCATATATATGCACACACTTACCTTGACGAATGTATGCTCTAGGAGGAAGGTGTACAAGCGAACAGCCAGACAGGTCAGAGAAAGTGTCATGCACTCTTTCTGCGCGTGAGCACAGTGTTCTCCGCATGTAAGGCCGTCATCCGGTGTCAGACACTGCTGAGACGAGGTAGTGGACGGGCAACCTGAAATCAGATTCTCCTCATCAGAAATGCAGTTGTTCAACAGCAAACTAGCAAGACACTGTATGTGTTCCTAATTTCCCTACCAGCTGCACAGCGGTTCAGCACAGGTGAGCTAAATATGCAGTTTACTTATCTACAGTAACACTCATTTGATCAATGTTTAATGACAAACTGCAGACTAACGATCAATTCATACCTGAAAGACTTGTCTCCCTGTTTCGTCGCACAAACATAGCCTCCGTTGGCGCCAGCGTAGTAACTGCTCCTGTTCCGTCTGCCGAAGTGTGCGTCACCGTCTGGTGCAATGGCACGGTAGAATATGCGGGTGGCGGACTGTAGGAAGGAGGAGGAGAGTGGTCATGCTGAGACTCGATGATGGCTTCCCGTGACTGGGGTTGCAACTCCAACACCTGATTTGCTGGGCCGGCACTGTGAATGAGGAAGAAGCGTATTACAGGTGCAGTTATAACATAGACCAAACTAAAAAGGAAATATGTTAGTTACAAGTTAAACAGGGAAAAGGCATTAGGGTCGGTGGACAGTGCGTGTTCGCGCACGCGCGCACGTGTGTGTGTGTGTGTGTGTGTGTGTGTGTGTGTGTGTGTGTGTGTGTGTGTGTGAGAGAGAGAGAGAGAGAGAGAGACGGGGGTGGGGTGCGGCAAGTGGAAGAGGCACGGATCAAAAGTCCAATCCCTTCTGTCTCATCAAGATTACAAATGTCAGTCAATACACACCTCTGAAAACAACACAGGACATCGATGCGGTTGTCTTCACGGCGAACGAGGTCAAGGCTGACGATGGATGGAAACACGATTAGGACGGAGCCCATATTGAACAGCACCAAAATGCCGGCCTGCAGCGAGAAGGCGCGCAGCGCAGGAATAGGAATAATGGCTGCTGTGAAGAACGCTAGCATGTTGGTGACTGAGGTCAGCAGAACTGTCACTCCTGTCCTCTTCAACACCTCTCCTGACAAATCCTGCACAATGAAAACAGACATACATTCATTCAGGCCAACCGTCAGCGGTTCTATCAGGGTACTCCAGCTTCCTCACCTCTCTGCTTTGGAAATGTTCAGCCCATAAAATTACAAAATGTATGCAATTCCAAAATTCTAAAACTTAAATTGCTGAGTTGGCCCTTCGCAACACATGACTGCTATGTGTCCAGTATAATTCACATGAGCATGCATGTTGAGTTTAGCTCGTGGCACTTTGACCAAAATATTTGGGATAAAGCACCTATATTAATATGATTATCATTATTATTCATACACCATTCATCATAATTTTTTCTTTTACCCCATGGTCCATTACTTGATAAACATTCTACAAACTCTGGGTCTCGGCAGCAGCATGTTCCCCCTTAATATGTTCAATGTTTATACTTACTAGAGATGTATCATAATTATCATTGTTGGCAGTAAGACAAAAGAACAAGTACATGTACTGTTCCCCCCCCCCCCCCAACATCTATACAACAGCACACAATCATGTATCATCAACTTCATTCATGCCATTTCAGCACTGAAACAATTTTGAGAATAGCTCTCAAGAACTGTAAAATGAGTCATCCAGAGACACATTTATTGTGTATCCCATTACACCAACTTCTGATATACCATGGTACACAGCAAGTTGCATCTGTATTTCAGTACATGTAAGACAATTCGCGATGCAAAACATGTATGAACACTGAAATGTTTTCCAAACATTTCCAGTCCAACCAAACAGGCTTCACCCCCACAGCAAGCAACTTCCTAACACACTAAAAAAATGACTGTAGTCTACAGTCTACCACCGTCAGAGGTCATGTGACAGTGTGTGGTTCTGTTTGACGGGCTGACCTGTACCAGCTAATGGGCGTTCGCTGTTGAATCGAAAACACAACATCTATTTTATGCTTGTTTAGAACAGAGAGAAGTCCCATCAGAAAGTCATTTGTCCCCCAAATATCCATTTCCTCCCAGGGTGCAGTCTTACAGCGCTTCCGTCCACATTATATGCGTCAACCCAGAAAGCAGTTAACAAAAGGTAGGCTAGAGCACAGGAGGGAGGGAGGGAGGGAGAGGGCGACTGAGGGGGAGGGAAGGGGGAGGAGGAAGGTGGCAACGGTTAAAAGCAACATAATCCCAGCAGGGGTGACGGAAAGAGATAGAGTGAGCAGGTACGAAAACACAAACCAAACATAACTGAATGACAGGCCAGCAACAACAATACAAACCGTAGGAAACTGATTCCAAATGCCAAGGACATTGCTGCGAACACACGCACGACTCAGGAAGGGCATATTACAGTACAAGGGATTTACATAGTTTGGTTTGCACTACAACACCCACACCCTCTCAGAAAAAGGCGGGCAATGTCTCAGACTCTACGAAGAAATTTGTGGAAGCAGCAATGCTTAGCGTTGAAAAACAAGTAGAGTAAATGGGAAACATGAATCAAGCATATTTTGTTGTTTCTGTGTCTAAGCCAAGGGTACAAACTGAAAACCTGCTGAAACCTCAAAGCAACGCTGCACAAGCGGAATCTCAAGATGCATCTTTTGTCTCAGTTCTAATTATCTCTCTCTCTCTCACCCCCCCCCCCCCCCCCCCCCGCCCATCCCAAAGGCACCGTGAGCATGCTTACTGCATGGAAGTTTTCTTGTAGCGCTATACAAACGGCCAGTCATCATCATCATCATCATCATCATTATCATCAGTATGTTCCACACAAATGCAGTGCTCATGAGAACTCAACAGCTTGGATAAACTGCATCACACAGCAATGCAAGTTTTCTTTCACAACTTCAAACCAGGCACACTGAACACACTTCACAAATAACTATGTCCAGTATAACTGTACTCACCGAGTAGGGCACATGTTTGCTGGTTTCTGAGTAAGTGTGTGCGATCAAAAACATGTCATCGACTCCAAGCCCCAAGGCTAGAAATGGAATAATCTGAAAAGACAAAAAAATCAGAATGAAAACCGAAAACACCTCATCTTTTTCTGTAAATACCTGGTCATCACCTTGAGCTTCACAACAAAGAACATCAGATGATGTGGCCATAGTTTAAAAAATAAATAAAAAAATAAAAAAATTCAACATTCACACTGCACTTGAAACAGTTATACTTGCACAGGCATGCGCAGTGTTGGAGCTACGTGATCATTCTGACTGTGGTTTGAATCAAAAAATGAACCTCAAATGTGCTTATAGGAGCGTATACATCTCAACATCAGCTGCCCTGAGAAGTGGCGTGCAGATTTACCTGTGTAGTGGAAGCGTTGAAAGAAATCCCCAGCACACTGCACATTCCGAGGCCGGCAGCAACAGACAGGGAGACCAGCAGCACACCGGCCATGCCTACCCCACTCTGGGACCTCACTGCATCACTCCAGCGCATCAGTGAGATGCATGCGTAGATGAACTGCAAACACAGGCACATTTTATTCATAAGTAATTTTCCATAAAGATGCCTAGATTTACTCAACTTCATCCTAGATCCAAGCAAGTGTTGTATGCAGCGGCTAAATCCGATGCACTACCTATTAGACCACCGCTCACCCCGTTTTGACCTCTCCCTCCTCTCCCAGGTCTCAAGTGTCCAGCGTACCATATTATACGACAGAGATCTAACTCACCATGAGGATGTAACCGATGACAACCCGTGAGACAGAGATGCTAGAGAAGTCCTGCATGATGTCCATCAGAGATGTGTAGGAAAAAGCGTAGACATTGTCTCGCGTTGTGCTGTTCCCCAAATTGTTCACCACCTAGCAGATGGAAAAACAGAATCCTTGTATGTGGTAAGCCTACAAAAAATATTTATAATTATGGTGTGCATTTGATTTTTTTATTATTTTTTTATTTATTCTGTAACAGTTATACTGATGCAATTTATGTTTGTCTGCAACGTGTTTATTGTACCCTCCATACCGGGAAAGGGGCAAAAGGAAATACAACCTTGAATCTTGGACTTTGGATCTAGAGACTGAGAAGACAAGCACTGTACATACTGACGTCATCATGAAATTTTGGTGTACATGTTACAGTGCAAGACAGCTGCACAATGCATGCAATGCATGCGCTGTTCTCAAAATCAGTTCCACAAAATTCCATGACAACATCCGTATGTTCCTATGACCATTTACAAGGTTTTCAGTTTGAAAAACAAACATGCCTGACCACATATCCCAAAACGTTTCAGTTGAAACACAAGCATGAATACTCACGTTGACGAATTTGCGTTGCCAGGCCTCCAACACCTCGCGAGCGGAATCTAAGTTCCAGTTGGTGCCAGATGTCTTTCGGTGATCTGTGTAATACTCGAACAGCTCTTGCTCTCCCATTAATTGGAGGACTGACTGGTACGCCTCCACTCGACTGATGTGGCCGGTCTTGTTCTTCATCACGCCGCCGAACAACAGGTCCTCTGGCCAGTTCATGTACTTGGTAGAGAAACCACTGCAGCCATTGGTGAACATGGCTCCTAGATCTGGAAGCTACAGAAAGAAAAAAAAAACGTGCACTTCTTTCACATCATAATACAAAGAACAGAAAATTACAAATAAAATTTAATTTATGACAATACAAGAAGGGCATTCAAGTTTAATATAAATAATTCAACAAGTGCATTCCATGTATGTATAAATCAAATTTTACTTTCACGTTATATGGATGACGCAACCATACTGGTATATATGTGTGCTTTGGATGCCATATAATGCACTCCATATGGATGAAAGCAAACTGAATTAGTAAGTTCAAAAAGGCTTGGGGCAAATGGGCTTACAAGGAGGGGACAGTTTCAAAAACAAAATTTAAACCTGTGAACAGCCGGGAAGAGGGTGTGCGGTGGCTCTGGGGTGTGGAAAAGAGGAAGAGTAAATTCCCCACATAAAAGAAGATGTGAAGGTGTTTACTGACATGCTGCTACTTGTGTGTTCAGGCCAGCCCCGTGTGGCCACGAAATGAATTATTGCCGGCAGAATCAACTGGCAGGTGCCAGGAGAGACGCTTTAATTACTAGCACCGCAGAGTACACAACCAGCCCCCCTTTTCTCTCTCCCCTTTCTTCCTCTCTATGAAAAGAGGTGTGAAAATGGTGAGAGGGCAGCGGTCACCAAAGTGGTGACATTCAGGCTGCCGGAGCCTTGCTATGGGGATTGGGGGATTGGGGGTTTGGGGGAGGGGGGGGGGGGCAGGGGAAGGCCGCAAGCAGCAGGGAGCCGGCAAAAAGGGCTTGCGGGTGCTAAAGTTTCACCCCTTCCCTGTGCAAACACCTGTATACACGCCATGTTTACCTACCCCCACTGCACTCGCCACCCCCACCCCCTCTCTCTCTTCATGACATCCACTTTAGTGGGAAAGAGCAGCAAGGGAGGAAACCCAAGTGCGGTGTGGACATCACGTAAAGAAAATACTCATTATCCCTACCCCACACACGGCCACGGCACCATTTCTCGCAGCCGCAAACGTCAATAGCGGACGCCCTCTCTGTCGCTGCTTCGCTCTCTACTGATGTTTATATGCATTTTTATTACACATTTCTTGATTCAAGTGACCCAAGTGGCATCCGATTTTTTCTGCTTTCGAAATGGCAAATGTAATGGGTAGGGGTGGCGCTTCGAACTATCAGCTGACTATTCTGATTCTGGGCGGGTGGGTGTTTGGGAGTTTAACGTCCTTTTCCACCACATAAAGGTGATATCAAAGACAGGGCAACGTGAAAAAGGCCAGCACAAAATTAATATTTGGCCCCAGCCAGGATTTGAACTCAGACCCGAGCATTGAAAGTTCAACGCTCTACTATTCGGCCACCCCGGCTTCCCGTTTTGATTTTGGAATGTGTGTGTGCAATCTACAATCATGCAGTGTCCACTTACTTAACAAAATAAGAAAGTGAAGAAATACCAGTTTGTAACAAATCTGAACATGCACACACCAGCTGATGAATTATTGGACCACCATAATGTGTAAATGGTAACTACCCAGATTCTGCTTACCATATTCATTTTTGATAAGCTACTGGTTTTAGAGAAAGAAATTAGTATAGCAATAAGAGACGAGTAGTTGCAGTGGGTGAGCAGAAAACAGAAGAGAGCAGAAAATTGAGGGGAAAAAATAGCGAACCTGTTTTGAATGCTTGTTTGGTGCCGTGTCAGGACACTCCGCATCGTATGGATCCAAACATGGCTTCTCCTGGTACGCTGTTCCAATACCAGACTGCACACAGTCACACACATCAGGATTATATCACACGCTTACTTTTCTTTTAAGCTTGTCAGTTCTGTAACTTTTGTTGTTGTTTTTTTTGTTGTTCGTTCAGTAAAGTCCAGAACTACCTCTTCAACATCAGCATTACTAATAATTATAACAATGTGCTTACCAGTAATATGTTGAATGGCCATCACAAATTCCAACCCTTTTCTTTGTAACTCTTAACTAGTCTTTATCAGATCCGACACTAGTTTCACGAGACCTGAAATTAGTATCGTAAAAATCTAAAACTATTTTCATCGAATCTCAAGCTCGTTTAGCCAGATCTAATCAATTATACCTGAAAGCTGTTTCACTTGAGGTTGTTGATATGACACTAGTTTCATCCATTTTTGAAAAAGGCGTGCAACTCACCATGTTCATGATGTCACCGAGCTGCAGACCCAAGTCCTGTGTCTGCTCACTATTCACCAGTGACTCCACTATCTGTGAAGGATTCAGGTTTGCCCACGTCAAATGCTCTGGGATGCCGCCAACGCCCCTAGCAACCGACAGCAAAATAAACATCCATGCACACATACACATATAATCATTCAACATAAAATATATGCTTTTTATATAATTTTTCTTTTAATACAAAAGTCTGTCCTATGAAAACGATCCATAGGAAAGATTATTATTAACACCAGTTTAAACAGCCACCTTACATTCAAACTCACCTAAGTCCTTTTCATGGATCCAGCGTGCATGTAAATATATGATAATATATATATAATATAAACGTAAGTAAGTTACATGTGATACCCTTTATCATGTGTGGTGTGTGTGTGTGGGGGGGGGGGGGGGAGAGAGAGACACACACACACCTTTTGACGCATCGCAAACGTAAACATCGTGTGCATGTGTGATTGTGTGAGTGTGGGCATGTGTGTGTGTGTGTGTGTGTGTGTGTGTGTGTGTGTGTGTGTGTGTGTGTACTGAGAGATGGCACACACACACACACACACACACACACACACACACACACACACACACACACACACACACACACATTACGAACGTAAACATCAGGCCTCAAATTCATCACCACTGCAGTCATTTTCATGATTGTGTTTCCTGTAAGCTAAAGCTAAACGGCAGGACGAAGAACACAAAGGCAGAGGCAAAACTAAAGACAGGTTTCTCCCTTCCCAGACACATGAACGGGTCGTTCACCGGTGCAGGTTAATGACAGGCCTGCCTAAAACTAGGGGAAGGCTGAGCGTGAAAGAGACACTAAGACGAAAGAAAGAAAGAAAGAAGGGTAAAAAAAAAAAACGAGGGGGGAAAATCAGAAATGTGAAAGGGCAGACAGAAGCTGTGAGAAGCCAAACAATAAAAAAACGCGGGGACAAAGTGGCTGCGCGGAACACAATATTCCAACCTGCCGTATCATAAAAACGGGAAGCAAGCCCGTAACAAATGACTGCCGCGACACTTCATTCACCGCAGCCACCATATTGCCACCCCCCCCCACCCCGGGCGCTTTGTGACATCGCTACCCCCCCCCCCCCCCCCCACTCCCCTCTCAACCCCTGTTCTCTCTTGTCACGTGTGAATAGTGACAGGGCGAATCCCTGCCCGGGCCACCCACCAAGGTGTGCGAGGGTCGCGCTGTTGACAGCGGTACTCGCGATCAGGAAACCGCAATATATGCAAACCGACCATGTGTGTTTACCTGTTTTCGGGCCCAGGTGGATCCCTAGCGCTCCCAAAATACACGCGGCGTGTCAGTGCGTGCTTACTGCTTTCTGAGAGGAGACTGGTGATCTACACAATCGCCTTTCGGGGGGTGTTGGAGAGTTTAACGTCCTTTTCCACCACGAATGGGTGATATCACAGACGGGGCAACAAGCAAAAAAGCCAGCAAAAACGTTGGCCTCAGCCGGGAATAATCGTCTTTGGGAACTTGATGGAATCTGGTGGTCTACACAATTGTCTTGCTGGTCTACACTATAGTTTGGGGGAATCTGAGGGCGTTTGGTGGTCTATACAATTGTCTGGCACTCTGAGGGCATTTAGTGGTCTACGCAATTGTTCTGGGGGGTCTGCAGGCGTTTGGTGGTCTACACAACTGTCTTGGGGAATCTGAGGGCATTCCATGGTCTACACAATTGTCTTGGGGAATCACTCTGCAAATCATCTGTAAAACTTCCTTCAAATTATCTAGCAAACAAAAACAAATAAAACAGATGAAACACACCCAACAAAGATAAAGGGCATTTCCCTTGTACAAAAAAGCAGACAGGTTGGTGTACCTACCCTGTGCTAACGGGGTAGTCTGGTCCCAGAAGTAGGCTTCCCTCCCAGAAACAGTCGATGGGCGTGATGATGACACAGGGCAACAAGCCATCCAGGATCTACACACCATGATCACACACAGTCGTCACCACCAATAATCGACTGCCACGTGCAGCATTACATCACACCGATAGCACTCAAGCTAAAGGCAGATTGATAGAACATACATATACGGATATAGCAGAGGGTTTGTTCAAGTCATAAACCAGAGTCAAATTGTCTTCCTGGAGATAAATGACAAAGCATAGGAAGCCCCCTACAATATCATATGAACTTGGCTAGACGATGTCAACTTTCCCAACCCGAACTGTACAACTATAAGTTACACCTATAAATCTTTTCTGAGATAGCATCTCACTTTAAACCCCAAAACTTTGAATACCATCTCTTGCAATTACCAATTAATGTGAATGTGACTAACACAGACACAAAACACAGATACATGGCCGTATACACTAAAAAGTACTTACATGGTCAAAGAGGTCTTGCCATCTCTTGCAATTACCAATTAATGTGAATGTGACTAACACAGACACAAAACACAGATACATGGCCGTATACACTAACAAGTACTTACATGGTCAAAGAGGTCTTGCCATCTCTTGCAATTACCAATTAATGTGAATGTGACTAACACAGACACAAAACACAGATACATGGCCGTATACACTAAAAAGTACTTACATGGTCAAAGAGGTCTTGCTCTAAAATTGGGAAGTTGGCTGCATAACATATATCCCGAAACTTCCATGTTTCTGAAACAAAAAAAACAACGAGTGTTAGCACTGTGAAAACACTTCGTACAGTACCTAACAGCTATAAATCATGATGTGGTGCAACAAAATGAATACACAAATAAATACGTGTACTTGACAAACAGCAAAGTATAAGAATGCAACTTCGCCCACTGGAGATTATAAACATTTTTTTCTTCAACTTCAAGCAAAAACATTAAGACTCAATTATAATGCTCTTCTACTACATGTGTGTGTATGTATTAACATTTCAAGTTAACTTCCAGACAGAATACTGCTGGCACTGAACACATGTCTGAAAAGACTTGGACTGTAAGTAAAACTGCTACAACAGAACACAGTTAATGAACATTTTAATCAATTCTATTTCTACAGGGGAACTATTTAAGGAACGATCGAGAAGAGGAAGAAGAAGAATCAAATGTCTGCATTGATATTACATGTATTATTATAATAATGAGAAAACTATACTTACATTCCATCTATCTCCACTTGAACTTGCGTAGCTTCATACACAGAATTAAAATGTAATTTCACAGAGTCCATATTCAACAAGTTTTTGGTGTTCTTTGGTGTTTGAATGAGGAGTTCATACGTTGTGCCGCTGCCTTCCCCCAATACTTTTCTGGTGTACTCCAGTTCCTTTCCCAACCGACCCCCCTCTGAAACACACGCAAAAACAAGTGCACTGCAATTCAGACGGGTTAAGCATGATACAAAAAACGACTGGTATGATGTAACAAACCAACGGAGGAAGAGAGAGCAACGGAGAGATGATGATAATGATGAAACCTTTATATCAGGAAAGATTTTTTTTTTTTAGGCACTCAAAGGCCTCTCTTGCATACATGTATGTATACTACCATTGACTATTAAACTAACTGTTCAAGTTACATGGAGAGAGCAAGGGAGAGAGAGGGAGACGGGGGCTAAGAAAGGGGGGTAAGAACGAAAGAGGGAAGCAGGATAAGAAAGAACGAACAGAGAGAGAGCCTAGACAAAGGTGCAAGAGAGAGGGGTGGGGGCGTAAGAGAGCGCGCGCGAGAGACACACAGAGGAAAGGCAGTGTGTGTGTGTGTGTGTGTGTGTGTGTGTGTGTGTGTGTGTGTGTGTGTGTGTGTGTGTGTGTGTGATTGTGTGTGCGCGCGCGCGAGTTCGCGCACACTGACAGTGATTTACGCCGCCGTAAGGAAAGGTATGATAGAAAGAAAAAGAAAAGAAAAAAAGCAACAACAAAAAACTAGCGAGAGAAAAACTTAATGCCCAAAGGAAAGAAAGAAGGGGGACAAGTTTTTGCGGGTAGGGCTGTCAGGTTACTGGTTGTAGGTTACAGGGGCTTTGTTCAAGCGTTTTACGTCCGCTATTAACGCGTGCTTGAGAATGAAGATCGAATCCACACGTGTGCTCCCGCCGGCGAGTTTTTGTACGATTTTTTTTTTTTTTTTTTACGGTGGGTGGCTTGGACGAAGGATAGGGTGTTTTGTCTGCGACTTATCCTAAAACACTCTAAGAGAACAAGAGAGAGGAGGGGGGGGGGGAAGAGCGTATCTTTTCTCTCTACTACCCTCCTCCCCCCCCCCCCCCCCCCCCCCCGCCTTAGTTATCTCGAAACTGCTGTCGATCTGTCAGCATCTTTTTCGCACCAGAACTTGTTCTGATCATGTTATTTATACAGGAAATGACGGACAAGTCAAACTGTTCAGCTGATACCTTCATTTAACCAGAAGTTATCCCCGCTGACCTACGTGTGTGTGTGTGTGTGTGTGTGTGTGTGTGTGAGAGAGAGAGAGAGAGAGAGTAACGGGCCACCCCGAATCTCCCCCCATTCAGTGCTGCCTCGCCCCCGACCCCGTGCCCCGTGACGTGGACAATGGTCGCCTAGCAACCGTATCCTCGGACGAAGTGTCCCACCCAGGACTTGACACGGTGACTGCCAGCCTGCTTGGCCTCGGTCTGCCCCCCCCCCCCCCTCCTTCACACAACATGTACCCTCCCGCTCTCCCTACCCATCTCGCCGGCCTAATTCAGCAGGAAACGAAGAAGCTAGCATCGTAGTTCGTTCAAGATTTTTTTCCTCTGTGTGTGTGTGTGTGTGGGGGGGGGGGGGGGGCTCAGTATCAACAGAACGGACAGATACTACATTAACATGCGTAACACTGACACTCAAGTTCTTCATTGGTAGAAATAAGATGAAATATGTCAGAGTGTGTGTGTGTGTGTGTGTGTGTGTGTGTGTGTGTGTGTGTGGTGTGTGTGTGTGTGTGTGCATGCACGTATGCTATTAAAACCAGCCTCATACAATATGGCCGAAAAGAATGAAAGCAGCGTGGGTAATTTGTAGGTCAAGGGCGCGAATAATGTATCCCCCCAAATAACAGGCAAGACACGCCCATCGGCCATGATTAGATCCTTCGCGAACAGCATTACAACAGGTCTTCCACACTACGGATGCGGAAGATGAGGGACCCACAATTTTGTTGCGGATGAGCAAATTACATGTTTCAGACCTGCCTCATGCCTACCTCGTGTACAGTTAACGTTGTTCGGGAGGGGGAGGGGGCAGAATATATAATGTGACACATGTCCTGAAGTCGGACACATCTGAAACCTGAGCAAGCTTCCGAGATGTAGTACCAAAACCGGACAAAGTGAATCTACTGTAACCCACCCGTCCCAGCCCTTCCTGTTCCCATCAGTGGGGTGGGGCAGGGAGATACATGTGTGTGTGTGTGTGTGTGTGTGTGTGTGTGTGTGTGTGTGTGTGTGTGTGTGTGTGTGTGTGTGTGTGCTTGTGCAGGGGGGGGGGGGGAGGCTATAAAAACTGCTAAACACGCCGTTCCCATTTTTAACACCACAAAGAAAAAAGTATCGAGTTAGAGTTGTCTGCGTTGCCTGTTCTATTCCGTTCTCGGATCCGGCATTTCATAGCCGCAATAAACCCTTGATGTATAGCCTCAGAACGGAGAGCGGGGCTGAGTGTGAAAGAACCTGATATTCTGGCAAACCTCTTGGTTACAAGACACTTCTTTAACACTCGATGCGCTCCAGATACAGATATATGCGGCCATAACACAAACCAGACTCCACAAGATACCGACATGTTCTGCCGTGACGTGTTTGTTGGATCGAATGCTTGGTCAGATGTCTGTTCTAAAATCCTTTGCAGACTCTCTTGGGGGGGGGGGGTGAAGTGGCGGTTGGGGTAGTCGGAGGGAAGGGGGGGGGGGGTGGTTGATATGAGTTGTGTGAATGTGGATGTTGATAATCTATATATGTTCGGAAAGTGTGGCTTCGGATCCCTACCACAATACATCAAATTGCTCGTTTACAGACAGACAGACACTTGCTAATTTAGTTACTCTGTCTTCATCCGTCTTCGTTTTCTCAGTGACGACACCAATAATTATCTGTTGGCTAGAGTGCGCTCCCTTTGCAAGAAGCTTATCTTCTGAAAAACCATCAAATCTCTCTCATACAACTTCTCCCCCCCCCCCCCTCTCGCTCTCTTTCTCTCCCCCTCAACACACACACACACACACACACACACACACACACACACACACACACACACACACACACACACACACACACACCCTGGGTCGGTGTAAACAAATCCAGCAGCCAAAACTAAGAACATGCATCCCATACATAAGCAAAAGGTAAACCAACTCTCGGTTCACTGCCGTACACCTGCGGAGTAACACTACCACTACGTCACTACAGGTAGAGCAGTGGTATGGAACAAACGGGAGGACGAGAGAGAGAGAATGCACGTAAGGGAGTGAATGTAAAACTGGGGCTATGCTGATCCCCTCGGCCCCGTGCCCCCCAACACAGCAACAAAAGACGACAAGGCGCCCCACCACTCCTCTTTCTCCTCCCAGCCTGTCCTGGCCTTCCTCCCTACAACCACCACTACCACCCCTATCCGCTGGTGACAAACCCCGAACCCCTCCACCAGAACTTCCTTTCTTCTTCCTTTGATTGTCGTCAATAAGCCTACCACGACGTGCTTTTATTGTATGTCGCACAAATATCCCATTAAAACTTTGCCCAGTCTACTGGCACTAGTTCTGATAATCATAACATTGCCGCTTACAATAATGTTCATCCGTCGTATCTTGACTTGCTACGTTACTGAGCCAAAGAAACAGTGAGCGTTGTGGGTATAACACTACCTTATAACGTACGTGTTTGTAGGTCTAGCAAAGTATTAGCACAATTTATCACTAGTACTGAATTCCATTAATTTTGGACAACGCTCGTGAAGCCGGCAAAAAGAAGCAAATTTCTGCGATCATGTCTGGATTGAAACAGAAGACGTGACTGTTTGGGGTCCAATTTCCGGTTACAATGTAACGAAGCTGAGTCGCCCCTCCCTCCGGAATTGAACTCCAACGGCTGCGCCATCGGGGCTACCTTTAGATTAGCTGATGACGAAAGTGGTGTTAGCGGCAACGCCACTGATGAGACTGGATTAGGAGAGATTCATACGAAGTACTAGCGCAGGCGCTACACCGATGAACGGGACGTGATAGAGAACGACCAGAAAGCCCATTTGCTTGACGACGGAGGGTGACCTTTTCTTCCACCACCGGGGGGACGGTAGGGGAGAAGCTAAGTGAGGAGAGAGAGAGAGGGGGGGGGGGGACTGAATGTCGTCAGAGCTACCTGAGAGGAACAGGTAGAAAGAAGCCAGGTATAACGAGACACACTGAGCAAGGAGTGGGGGAGGAAGGAGGGAGGGTAGGAGGATCCCAGGTCCATTAACCGCGAGCGGAATTCCGCCCTAGGCCCGGGTCATTGTTATTTATTGAGTGCAAGCCAGCGGGTTCTCCCCTCAGTATGAATGGGATGCCAGCAGCGACGAGCAATACGCCGACCACCTTCGCTTCGCTTCCCAGTCTTGCCGACTGCCAGACGCTACACACAGCGACTACAGCAACAGCCACGGCTCCTACATCCAAAACACGCACCGCCTGTTTATTCTGCGCACTTCCGTTAGAATACGATTATGACCCGTGCACACCGCTTTTAGCTGAATGTGAGAAACAACAGACCAAACCTCTAACAAACAAGTTGTATGGCTAGTTGTGTTGTACATATATCAATTCGCGAGAGGGGGTGGGGGTTTAACGTCCGCAGACGGGTGATACAAAAGACGGGGCAACGATGAAAAAGTCCAGCACAAATAGCTGGCCCCAGCCGGGATACGAACTCACGACCCGAGCATTAGAGGTCCAACGCTCTATCATTCGGCCACCCCGGCTCCCCCCTATCAATTCGCAAAGTCGACATTACATTCACAATAACTAATACTGACTGTTGGACTACTCATACTGACTAACGACTACCCTCAACACGGCACACTCTGCAAGCAACACATGGCTGTCTCACGAAGAATGAGAGGGCTGGTATTCTGAGATGTACATGTGCCGCGATGTATCCACCACTAAGGTGAAATGGAGGATGCGAGTGTATATATATATACATATATCTTCCTTTTCACTTATTTTATTTTCGTCTTTGAAGCGCTTAAAGAACTGTTACTTATTAATAGGTTATAGCGCTATATAAGTATTATTATTATTATTAATATTAATACATCATTGTTTTTGCCGGGCTGAGTCCTAAACTGTAGTACTGCTGGAGTCTCTCCTAGTCCTAGCAGGCTTGGAGATGAGGCAACAGCCTATGGATGTATACATAACTGGCAAAACAAGAACACGGAAGTTATCCTGAAACCGAACATCTTGTACGCTCCTTCATAACCAAACCCCTCCCGAAACGTACGGGTATACGTGTACCGCATAAACAGAACACGAAACTCCCATGATGATGAAATGCCTCCGCCACAGCCGTACCTCCCACGCCCGGCCCGTTGATAAACGATCATACGGCGAGTCGGTGCAAATTTTCCCATTACCGCCACTGATTAGGTGCAAAACAAGCTGAATCGGGCTACGTTTTTTTGCTAAAGAGTGGGTACTTGAAGAAACTTCGCTGCCTCCCAGACAGATTGCCCCCCCTCTCTCTCTCTCTCTCTCTCTCTCACACACACACAACACACACACACACACCGCACGCACGCACGCACGGTCAGACAGACAGACGGACAGACAATCAGTACCAACGTTCTTTAGGATTTGGGTCAATGTTACCGTGTGGAGCCGCTGAAAAGCATTCATTACATTTCATGTCATGTCCGTGAAATCCTGAAACTCTCGTCAGCATTGTACAACAAGGATAGGATAGTGCTTCCCTCTTGATACGAAAACCAGTACCAGTATAGGAAGCTAGACGTGATAGACCTACCGCAGCCGACATTACCGACTTTGTGGGTGATGGAACACGGAAGTGGAATCTGATTTTGTAGCGTCAGACAAAACAAAGTCACGGTACGGTACGGACTGATATCTATCACAACTATGAAAGCATACTGCGTAGTCCCCCCCCCCCCCCCACACACACACACAGTCCCCCCTTTTTTTTTTATTCCAAGCCTTTTTTTTTCATTCTCTTTTATTCCAAGCCTACTTCTTCTTTCGGGTCTTCTCTGCCTCTCAGTACAAAGTGGAAACGTCCAAGCCACATCACTGGCAACAGTGACATTTTATTTCAACTGAAACTGCATAGACAGTTCATCTCACAGTCTCAGGTACATATACTATATAGCTCTCCCATTCACTAACAAACAGAATAACCATTCTGGTGGGACGAAGGAATTCGCCCGACCTTCCTGACAAAAAGGTCGGAAACCCAGGATGAAGCAGACAGACGAACAGACACCAAGCAGCCAGGCAGACATACACGTCACCTCGGGGGATGCAAGACCCTTCTGCGTCCCTAGTTCAAAGAAAGACACCATTCATGATAGTTCTCGTGCTGTTTGTTCCCTGTTGTTGCACCCCAACCCTCGGGAAAGGTACGGGAGCAGAGCGCGCGTCCCGTTACACAGAATCCTGCCTTCAAACCAAAACCTTTGCTACCTAGATGTTCTGTGCGTCTCGGGACGGCAGAGCTGTGGAGTCGATATGCACGTGCTGCACTTTCATTTCGGTGCTAAATCCCTCACAGCGTTCTGTGGTCTTCTGTAGCGTTCGGCAGCGCCAGATGGAACAGCGTATACCTCCGTTCTCTTCTCAATCTACTATTTTTCCCCTCCAGGCACCACCACCACCACCACCCCCACTCTCCCCCGGCCTCCCTCACCCCCTACCCCACCCACCTCGTCAGACATGGCACCGGTCCAAGGAAGCCACCCACAGAGTAGGGCAAGGCGGATGGTATGCCTTTACTCTTATTCACGATTTCTCTTATCCTGCTCCTTTTTCTGGATCAAGCACGTACGATTTATTCTCTGGAAACGGCGGCTGCCTTTTCCTCCTTGGTTAGAATCAGTGTGTGTACGCGCGCAGGCCAGGCCAGACCAGCCTATCGTGCAGAACGCCGCACTATCACTCACAGTGTCTTACTCCAATTGATGATATCATTAATTTGAACTCAAAATCCTGTTGATGTGTACTGACCCAGTGAATTGTATTTTACTGTATGCAAGGGTGGACGATGTGTCATATAATGTGTACTGCCTGAATCTGTCGGTATTGCTCGTCAATATGTTCTCCCTCTGATTCAGACTAACAGGTTGGTTGGAAGACAAACAAAGGATTCCTTGCCGTTGAACTCGTTGCTCGTAGCGTCAAAGTTTCGAAAGCCTCACGCCCCTCGTCAGGGCCCGTATGTAATAGTCGGGGTTCAGGCTTTTAGCCCCGGGTTAGAGTCTTAACCTCGACCTAAAGTAGCTCTAGGGTTAAATTTTCTGTTGTTTTTTGTTTTGTTTTAAATCAAGAAGCGGGCCTATTCCAGCAAGGTGCCTATGCCGTTATAGAAGGATTTTTGTCTTTCTGTCTTCGCTTCCTTTTTTATTTAATTTTGTTTTGGGGTTTCTTTTGTCCTAGTCTGGGTAAGGCCCGTAACCGTGGGTTAAATAAACCTCGACTTTTATATACGGGCCCAGGTCTCTGTGTTATGCCAAATTCCGCTCGCATCCACCTGAGCTATCCCAAACAACTCCACAAACGCCCCCCCCCCCCCCCACCAAAAAAAAAAAAAAAAAAAATGAGGACACTGGGGGTACAGTGAGTAAAATTAGATATTCAGTCACGTTGTACTGACACAAAATCAATTTCCTGTACATGAATGGAATTTTCTCACTTCCATGCTTGCGCACGAGTGAGAAAGACAGAGGAAGAGAGAAAGAGATCTATGCCAGAATTACTCCATGCAGTTATTCCCCTTCCTGTCGGCCTCAAATGGCGGAAGTGGACGTTGTGCCACAGGAAGTGCTACTGGGAACGCAACATATGGAAGTGTGCATCGACTCCGCACCGCTGTTTCATCTCAACCTCGACTCTTTTAGCATCCATTTCTCTACCAGGGCTACCCCCTTTCTCCCCACCCCTTATTCCTTCAAGCTGGAGTTGGACAAGCTGTAGTGGGTGCTGAGTTTAATCATCCATTCACCGCGTGTCCCACGGCCTGCTAGCTATGCCAGCAGCTCCTCGGTGGTTCCAGTAACATTCGTACTCAAGGACATGGACTTCACTGGGAAGAGCAGACAAAGACTGATAATGCACGGGTGTACGTCTTTGGCCAAAAAAAAAGAAAAAAAAGTCGAAAGAGCTCTCTTTCCCGCTTGCCCGATAAGCGATCCCTTCTTTATAAAAAAAAAAAAAAATCACCACCAAAAACAAAGGCCGTTAGAATTTTCCTGCACAAAACATGAAGCACCATCAAGTGTGTCGTCCTTGTGTTTGATGTTTACGCCTTCATCGTAACAACCTCAAGCCTCTGTGCCCGACATAAACTCCGTGCAGGTGTTGCACAACCAGAAATGTCAACAGGTTGTTTGTTGTTGACATCTTTACACCTTCCCATCAGGAGGGCTTACTAGACTGACTTCTGCACATGTTGCTCAACCAGAAGTGCCCCCCCCCCCCACCCCCACGGGTTACTCTTGGCACACTTTGAGAAACTCCTTCTGCCTCGTACACCACCGTAATTAAAATTAAATTGCATCAACTGCTCTTCTTCTTTTCCTTTTTTCTTTGTGAGTTGACGTTTCTGCTGTGGCTTTCACGCAAGCGGATCTGCTAGGCTGTTTATCCATCTAATAATCACACATCTATCCCTGGGTGGTCGTTGCTCTGCCCTTCCCCAGCACGACAAATTCAAAGGCCAGTAGGAAGGTCGCCACAAATTTGCGGGTACAGCGCGAGGCACTACAGGGCATCAGCTCGCCCTGGTCGCTCCCAACAAAGCGGTCGTGTTCGGAACGGGGGGCGATCAAAAAGCCCTGAAGTGCATCTGGGACCGGAGTCAGGGGGCCGGGGGCATTTCAACTTCCATCTCATGTTTTTTTTTATGCACCACCTGAGGGCACCCCCTCCTCCCCAGGCTAAAACTGATGACTGCGAGCTGGGGGTGAGGAATGGGAAACAAGACAGAAAAAAATACTGAGTGAGGTTTGTTATGGATAAAGCTCCAAGTGCAGACGGTTTCAGATCTATACAAAATACGTATTAAATTAAAAAGTGGTAAATCGCATGCTTGTAAAAGGGGACTGGTGTGCTGACATCAACGCCTACGTGATAAAACTGAACGGCACCAGACTTCAACTACTGTCAGCTATACTGCCACTGCTTTGAATAACATGTTCACTTCAACTTGGGAGCATACGTAAGTGATGCACACCATGTACCCTCCATAGAGAACATGCCATCACGCAGTTCATCTACCTCCTCTGAAACCATGTCCCAAAACTGTTAGATAACAAAGATACCAGCATCACAAAAACCAAACTTTCAATTTATGTATTATAATAATATACTCTGAAAATACTCAAAATCAAAACGTACCGTTTCACAGACCAAACACGAACCACCAAAGCTACTCCATGCGAACTTTGAAAGCCCACAAGAGTATGCAATACCTCAGAGCCATCAGGACCGCATCACACGTAACGCAGCCCTTTTTACGGCACACAGAGCAGTAAATAAAAGTTTAAACTAAAACCAGGAGATCCACTGCTGTCGCCCGGTGCGGCGGAGGTTGGCTACCTCCGCCAAGCGACATGTGAAGGCTTTCACCTCTTCTATACCCCGTCCTCCGACTGCTCGGTTTTATGAGCACAAGTTTGAGATTCTTTTCCTCAACCTAAACCTCCCTGAAATTTTTATTGTACACTGTGCGGTTTGGGTCCGGGAATGAATGTGAGACGAAATAACATCCGTGTAACAGCACTATTGTCTGCAGGCCTGTCTGCAGTGACGATTTATTCAAGTAAATGTGTTTCCTCGCTCTTGCGGAGAAGAACTAGGAACCAAATTCTGTGGAGACGGTAGAACAGAAGCGCGTATCGGGAATAACTTCCATGGGCAAAGCCACACACGATGCCCGCAGAACCAAGGCGATGTCTGTAGTTTGATGTTACCACTACCAGCAACGTTATGTTCGAACGCTGCCTTTCTTTTCCACACGTGTGGTGCAGTCACTTCCGGCCGGTGTTTTGAGCACAGGCTATTAAAAAACAAAAAGGGCAAGGGTGGGAGAGACGGACACAACGAATAGATCTGCTTGAGGACAATGATCAGGGTGTCTCTACTGTGAACCGGTCTTTAATGGGAACCGTCATCATGCTAAATAGTCAAGACAAACAGATGAATACAACGATTATGTTACTGATGACCATGACGACGACGACGACGACGATGATGATGATGATGACGACGACGACAACGATGATGATGGTGATCTTTTCAAAGAACCGTCATTATACTGAGCACTGGTGAAGACAAATCTGCTTATGTTCATGACTACAGCATAATGGCGATGAGGATGAAGACAGTTGTCGTGGTGGTCTCTTCTAAGAACCGACACTGGTCGGGATCTGGTTCACAAATTTACTGGGCTTGTCATATCTGCTGCCTCAAACAGCCTGAAACTTCAAGAATTTATCGAAAGGTCAGACCCCATTCCCTGAAACCACCAATCATCCGCACCATCACAGTCCGGGGTTTCAGGTCCTGCTGGAGCCAAGCAACACAAAAGGTGCTCGTGCAGCTGAGAACTGTTAACGAGAAACTGGTAGTGTGGAAGAACTAGCAAGAG
>JACVVK020000126.1:1177500-1285000 GCA_018292915.2 Batillaria attramentaria | reverse complement strand
AGAGAGAGAGAGACAGACAGACAGACAGACAGACAGACAGACAGACAGAGACGTGACTATCAATCAACAAAAACTTTTACTGTCACAATTTTAACAGACCCGGTGAAATGTTTTGCCTCTGTGGGCACGAAAGCCTTCCTCTGTGGTAAACACAGCGCAGGCAAAAGGGAAAACTAGCAGCCTCGCCAGTTCTGAACTGAGATTCAAATACCCCATGCTGTGGGCGGGTGATTTTATCAAGCTGCATCCATAAACATAAACTAAATGGCATCCTAACTCGATTTATGGAGACCACACAAAACAACGACATAAACCTGTAATGGAGTTTTTTCCTGCCAAGCTGTGTGTGTGTGTGTGTGTGTGTGTGTGTGTGTGTGTGTGTGTGTGTGTGTGTGTGTGTGTGTGTGTGTGTGTGTGTGAGTGACGTGCCTGAGAATAAAGTGAACACCGGAGGCAGCTCATAAAACGGAACATAATTACATGCGACCACCCAGCAGCTTGGCTTATTACTGGCGCATGTACGGCACTACCCCAGCACACACAATACTCCAAAGGTAATGAAGATTGCACATAAAGGAACGCACACACACACACACACACACACACACACACACACACACACACACACGCGCGCGCGCACGCACACACACACACACACACACACGCACGCACGCACGCGCACAAACACACACACACACACACATGTACGCACGCACGCGCGCGCGCACACGCACGCACGCACCGCACACACGCACACACACAGCACACACACACACACACACACACACACACACAATTTCAGTGAGAATAAAATTTACAAAGCAATACACAGCTTTTCAAACGTGGCCGTGGGACTACGCAAGTAACTTCAATTTGTACATAAATTTATTGATCTAGTTTCCCTGCAATTCAGAAACGGAAAAATAGAAAAAATTATTTGATGTATTCCCCAAAAGGATGACAGCAGTCTGCAAGGAATCAAGATGGACCAGCATGCAGCGAACAGTGAGCGCGGGGACAGGGCAGTCAAACATGTGAGACATTTCCGAGGGTTTTCGGATCCGCACACTGAGAAACACGGATGGTAACCTCGCCAAGTGAAGCACAAGGAACACGGTCACTGAGAAGCATTGAGGGACCGTCCAATTTCTGCGAGGCAGGTGTGAACATTGGACGGCCTGCGAAGAAAAGGTAGGAAGGTCTAAAATCCCCCCCCCCCCCCTTTCAAAACAAAACAAAAAAGTGACTGTGATAGCTGTGTGTGCGACTATCAATATAAAAAAAAACACTTTTTCTGTTGCATGATTTCAGTGATTTCTGATTTCAGTTTTTCGTCTCAGTTCTCGCACGTCCGCACACAACCTCGCATGTGTACGCATCCTCAATTCCTGCTCTTTACAGATTTCGGGCACCTCGTAGACTGTCAAACCACGTGGTTTACCCCCCGTGCTGTTCTCCCCTGGCGCGGTTTTGCTAGTGCTGCAGCGATTTGGAAAAAAATGCCGAAATAGACGGATATCGACGCTTTCTCCTCGTAAATTAGCCACTCATCGGACATTCTCAAGTCACGTGACACAAAGGACCTTATCCCCCACGAGAAAGGTCTAATGCAGCCTGACTACGTTTGCGCGGATTCAAACTAAATTCAGGGTGGTCAGAGCGAGGTTGCCCCCGTCTCCCAGTCCGTAGGGGTAGCGTGCGGCGTTAGTGAATAGCCCGAGCCGTAGGGGACCGCCTTCCTCTGGCCCCCGTGACCTCGCGCCATTCTCCACACTCAACGGCGCGTTTCCAAACGACTTGGCGCACGGCAAAGGCCGTGACTGGGGCACACTACACACGCACACACCCACACACACACAGGCACTGGAGAAAAAAATGCTTTCTGTCTTCACAAAACAGTGCTGTCATGTAATACGTGCGAGTTCTACAGCCTACTCTGTATGTCTTGATTACGTGCTATTGCGACGTCTTACCAGAGTTTTAGTTTTAAGTTCTGAATGCAGTTTAAATGCCTGTTCTGTACACTGATCGATACCTGATTTTGGAGCAATTCAAGGAAAAGACTTACATGGTTGTCCATGTGAAAATGCTAAGATTAAGAATTATGATGAAAACGTGCAAACTGCAAAAATTCCACGAACATACATACATGTACATGTATGTATATATCATCATCACATTCAAACAAATTTAAGAAAGAGCACACATAAGGACATGTACATGTACCTCAGTGTGGCTTGGATCTGACCCTACACCATGTTCTGTCTTCTGACTAACACAGCCCTTATTCAGACACTACAGATACATCCTCAATTATGTATGTTAGTTAGTTATTTAGGGCTTAACATCGCACAAGCAACAAAGACTATTTCGCGGCTAAACCGAGTCCCGTCTTGCCAGGTCTGATGTTAACTCAATGCACTGGTGGCCTCACTATAATAAAAGCATAATTAATTTATGGATTTAAACTTGGCTTAGTGGGAGTGTTGCACTTTGATTGTACTTGTGGATCCTGCAATAAGAGCCGTCAAGGAACCGTTAATCTTGCCTGATTTTCGCATACAGGGCAAAAACCGAAAAATAGTTAAAAACGTGGGATACTCCTGCGTGGTATGAAATGTGCTATTACCTTTATTTCATTAGATCCCCCCCCCCCCCGCAAAAAAGGACACTGTTGTCATTATAAACACCAGCCAAGGCAAGTTCACCGCTTCTGGTACACCTAACGGTCTCAGTCGTACACTCCGCATCTGAGTGTCAACGCATAAAAAACACAACTTGGTAATCCTTTCCCCGACTCTGATCTTTTAATCTGATATGTACACGCGATGAAACCGAGCGCTGTCTATGGCCTAGGGGGTTTCACAATCCTTGGCCGATCAATGTAAAATTATACATTCCCCCTAGCGGATTGTCTCCCTGTGGCTTCAAGTAGCCGTGCATGACTGAGGTTCCTTTCCGCGGATCAAACCTGACACGGGTTAGGACCCAGAATAAATCAACTGCAGGTGACACTCGCCTGTGTGCAAAGACCGAGGGTGGACAGGTAAATGCTGGAGTCTGAGTGAAAGGCACGAAGACAATGAGTGGGCACAGCGGAACGTCATTAAACCATGCTGGTAGTTTATCAGTAAAATCACGTGCAGGTTATACTGAGATGTGTGAAGATGGCGGATGGTCAGATAAAAAGCTGCAATTAATTTATTAAATATTAATCAGAATGGCACAGAGAAAGTCTGAGGCGAACACGAACCTAAACCCATCCTGGTTTGGTGTTTTTTGGTTGTGAAAAAACAACAAAAACATCACCCCACTCTCCACACTTTACCCCTAAAACAATGATTTATGAATTTCAAAATGGATGTCCGATTCCCCGAGCGTACTGGCGATTACGCCGAGTACGACGCTTGAGTGATCTGTTGGCATCACATCACTCAGGGTCCAAACCATCTGGACATTCTGTTCACTACATTTCTCAAAATCTGCCTCATTTCTTGTGCCAAGCAGTCAACACAAAGAGAACCACTCTTGAATAATGTTCTGGCATCGTATCAGTCAGGGTTCTGAGAAGGTTGCGTACTCACTGAACGACTGACGCACAGACGAGCAAACAAAAAAATGTTCCCGGCATATCAGCTAAAAGATTACCAACAACAAAAACAACTTGACAAGTTTCCATTCACAGCACTCTTTGCACGTGATGCACGTGTCAGCCAGGACCTGTGAAGCCGCGCCACCCAGCCAGCCTCCTAATCAGACTAGTGATGAATGTTTTCATAATATCACCGCAGGTAATTTGGTCAGACTGCCAACATTCTGCTCGAGGAAGCAACTTTGGACAACACCCAGCACCCAGGCAGTGCTGCTTTGAAGTTTATGCCGTCTGTGGGTGGTTCGTAACTTACACCCAGTACCGCTTTTTCCTAACAGTCTGTGAAGCTTTTGTGCTTCCGTCAGTATCTAGTCAGCGTATCACTGAGTGATACTGCCTTGGGACTGCAAATTGACGATCTCTACTTCTGTTTTTGCCATTTAGTTTTTATTATGTTCTTTATGTTTGGCCTTTGTTGTGTTCAGACTGAATGCTAAGCGTCTTGTTTGTAGGTCTAGTGTTTCTGTCAGGTACAATCAAGTCAGTTCTCTTGTAGTGTCGGCAGGTTTTGTTGTTTTGTCAGTTGCTTTTTATATTGTTTAGTACAATGTTCTTACAGCCACTTGGTGATCTCCGACTCTCAAGGGGGGAAACACATACAACATAACTCTGTGAAACAATACTTTTGTGGCTCAACAGTAGTAATGGTTTGAAGAAAGCCATAAAAACACAAATAAGAGGATTTAACTGCTAGATTCGCACCCGAGTCGAAGGTAAGCGCACTCCCACACAAATTGTGGTCAGGTTTACTTGAGTTCTCTCACTCCCTACACCGCACTACGACCGGGCCCGCAGCACACAATGTGCCGTGCCCTCGGCTAACACCCCTCGGTACGATTTCCAAAAGAACGCAATAAAGCACGAACCTCTGAATACGAATTCTGTGTGCATGATTTCACCGGCTACCGAGGTAAAGCCTTCACGCACGCACACAGGTCTACAAGAAAGCGAGGGGGAGGGGGGCCGCGTAGCCATCACTCAAGCTATAAATAGAGCGCAGTTCGCCTGGTGAGGTCGCAAATGGCAAGAACCCCTCCCTGTAAGCCCTGCCCCCTTTAGATCGATAAACTGCAGTACGCGCTGATCAAGTTTTTGAGTCGGACGCGCGAAAATCTTGACCAAAGGATCGCCACATGTATTCGTACGCTTGCCTCGCGTCCGAGGCAGGTACACAATGGCGGAGCGAAGGGGGAGTAGAGAGAGAAGAGAGGGGTTTAGGGGTGAGCCGCATTCCGAAGTCTGAATGCGACTATTCGTTGCGTGCCAGCGCCGGCGGGACCACACACCGTCCGGGGGGAGGCCTGCCTTTTTCCTCGCTTTCTGGGTCAGAATCCAAGATGGCGGCCCAGGGAGGAACACATGACAGAAACAGCAGTGTGTAAACAGGGGGGCTAGTGTTTGATTTCGCGGGCTACGTGAGATGAATAGGCGGCTGAAGGAGTGAACAAATACAGAGAGAGTGAGAGAAAGAGGTAGAGGGGAGATGCTGGGGTACCAGCATGGGTGACAGTACACACAATATTAAAATACAGTGAGGGTAAATGTACACAAGACGTTCGGGTACCCTGTGTGGGTCCCACTGCATGCGACACCAAGCTACCCATGACGGGGAGCTGTCCACGTAAAAACCTACAGTCAGGGATCCAGATTATGCTGGACTACAGTTTGATTACTGTCACTTAGTCTCAGTTACTAACTATTTACAACAACAGTATAGAAAACATTCATCACACATAACTCACCTTCCACCCAGAGCTCGTTCACGTCTGTTTCGATGTGCGCAGTTTTTAATCCAACACAGCACATTGATAACAATAATAATCCCAGAAACAGCACTTTTCCACAATGTAACTGTAAGAAGCATCCAATGCTGTAAAGGTGTCTTTGTAAGTGTAACCGCAACCACAAAGCACAGGTATTCCCATCCGCCCGGCCCTGAAAAATAATAAATAAACAGTGAGCAAATGTACCCAATGAAAGATCAATGACTACAATACACTATACACATGTAAATATGTGATCGTTATCTCAGTTTCGCATAAAATGAATACAAAGCACCGATTATATTCAGGTATACAATCCCTCATACAGTTACCAGCATCTACGTGAAAGAAAGCATTCGTGTTTGGGTATCGTAGCTAGACCACGCTGCTAACATGATGCCATGCTAACTACTAATACTATTTCTGGTCACTGCCCAATTATGTCCAGATAACATTTACGTTCAAGCTCAGTAATGACTCGTTCCACATCTATATAAAGCTGAATTTGAACATGTATACACTTTTTATCATGACTCGTGTCAGTTTGTTTCATCTTCAACTGTGTCATTCTCTGTGTGTGTGTGTGTGTGTGTGTGTGTGTGTGTGTGTGTGTGTGTGTTGTGTGCTCTCGCGGGACAGAAGCTGAGAGACAGCGAGAGAGAGTTATGTAAACTAAGCACTCAATGCCATCTCACACTCAGTGCACTTTTCGCTTCCCCTCCAGCGATGTATACAATGCATTTATCTATGAGATAGATTGGAGAGTGAAGATACCCCCCACGATGCCGGAGGGAGGAGGCGAGAGCTGGTGAGAGGAAGGGTCAGGTAGGTGTGTGTGGGCGATGACAAACTTGGGCAGGTGTACAGCCCTCGCTTAACTCTCGTACAAAATACACGTACAAACACACGAACAGTCCCAACCCGCGGGAGGACGAGCGTACAGATAAACAAGTCTAGAAAGTTCTGCATCCTGCCACAAGTCTGTGGAATCGGAGAGGGTATGCCACACGGCGGGCTACACAGGCACAAGCGAGAGCCGCGCTAAAGTAAACAGAGGGAGCAAGCTTGGCACCGCGTTTCCCCTCATCCACTACTGTACACGCGTGTTCGGTTCAAAATCTCAAGCTTGTAACGAAAAAGTTCGCCGACTTACCCGCTTGACTTGTCTGTAGGCCAGTGCGGCATTGACCCAACTCGTCCTGGTCAGCAGCTCCGGGTCGGACTTTAGGGTACTGTCCCTCCTTGGTGCCGTGGTCATGGTCAAGCCCTGCTGGGACAGAGGGAAGACCTGAGTGTACAGTAGAGCCGCGAGATGCTCACACAACACTTCAAAACTCAAGATGGTGGCCTACATCGCCACAGCGCCGGTGTTTCACGTTCACGGGTAATCCATGGCTAAACCTAAGACAATGTACAAACCTCCGAGGGCCTATAAGCTGGATTTGACCAGCTTTCCATCTCACAGAAGTCATAAAGCACGTAGTTTGGGAGACCCAAGCATCTGTACTGCTGAATCCATGGGCCTCGCGGCTCGCATTGACTCTGAACCTAGGCCACATTTGCATACTAGCTCCGCCCAGGACTGGTGCCGCGCTGTGAGTGATGTGTGGAGGATCGCTGCGCTGATTGGTCAATTATCGGTACGATTGCTCGTGTAACACCAGTCCGACATTAGTTGCCTAGCAACGGCTCACCCAGGTAGAGAGACCACCCAAGACGCCGGAGAATCCATGTATAATCATCTCATGGCTGGCGGCCAGGCGCGCCGACGAGTCCTGATGTATATCAAAGGCTTGAAACTTTATCCTCTTTCTAGTCATGGCTAAGTTTCATGAAATCTTTATGTCACGGAGGTGAAGATTTAGTTTTTATCTCAAGTGTGTAAATATGAAATTAAGTAGCTGTAGGGGCGGCGTAATTGAAGTTTCCAGAGACTGGCATTGTGTCATGACAAAAAAGTGAGGCAACTTGGAGAAGAGCTTGTTGAGGTTTTAATTGAAATGGAGTCTGCTCTTATCTTGCTATCTCTCCGTTCATGCCGGTGGCATTTGAGCTTTCAGGAATACACATGCTGCAGCAAGCCGGAGTCGTAGACTGAAATGGCGCTGAAGTGCGCGCTCTTTCGTGATCCCCCCCAAAGATGCCGTTTAGTGCCTCTCTACCTCCTGGGCTTTTAAATGTATTCGTAAACGCGCTCAACCTGGGTTGAAATTTCATCCGCAGACATCGCACTGTATGAGTCCTTTTTTCAGCCTGCGTTTGCTTGACACATAAACTGCTGGTTACAAGCCCGGATATGTTTAACAGGCTCTAAATCAGTCACAGTCTTTACATCATCTTTGGGGTTTGAAAAGTTTATCTGTACTTAGCGCCCAGGGAAAGAGCTACACGCAGATCAAGGCAAACATGCATCACTTACGTCAGAAGAGCTCTTTTTTTTTCTTTTTCTTTTTTCAGTTGGGGGGGCCGGGGGGGGAGGTAGAATTTTCTGAGTCTGGCAAAAGGGATGGGTGGGTGTTTGGGGGTTTAACGTCCTTGTCCACCACATACGGGAATACATATATCAAAGACGGGGCAACGATGAAAAAGCCAGCACAAATATTTGGCCCCAGCCGGGATACGAACTCACGACCCGAGCATTGGAAGTCCAACGCTCTTCCTTTCGGCCACCCCGGCTCTCGAATCTGGCAAAAGAGTTAAGCTTGTTCTTGCTGTTTATGTTGTTATTGCTATTACTTTTGTCCATTTGACTCCAAAGTTGAAAAAGTTTTAAACGGCGTTGTACATGTACATGTTGGGCTAACGAAATGTGTACTTAGTACTGAAAGTTTGTCAGTTGTTCTCATTGTTTTCATTTGTCACAGTGTTTGTTGAATGAGGTGCAAACGTGTGTTTGCCGTCATCAATCTTTTTCTCAGATATTCTCTTCTGACATGGACGGAGTAGTGCCGCGGCCAGTGTGGGCGCCGGCTTGACTGCCTTCCTTCAACCTACACAACCAGTAAAAGTTGACTTTCAAATACGCCAAAGCATCCACAAAACGTATGGCTATGCATTCGTCCACATACACAACCAAACCAGATAAACATGAGTTTAAAATACGCCAAGGCATCCGCGAAACGTAGAAATGGTCTGCCGAGACTTCGCCAGGGTGCCACTTGAAAGGACCTGCATTACCTATGGGTCAACGCGGATCCAAGACCTGCTTTGCGTGCGAAGCGGTGTGGGTGGCGGCGTCCCTGCGTTATGGCAGATGCTCATCCGAACGCCAGCCAGCAAAAACACTGAGTGCCGCAGACTTGTTAGTCCGTCCGTGAAAACTATTGTCTTTTTTTGCCGCCAGAAAATGACTGCAGCAGAGGATGAGAGCAAATTTATAGGTCTGTGTACTGGTCAATATTTTATGGAGTGCCATCTTAGTCTGCGTGAGACTGGTGGTGTCAGTTTCTCAGTCGGATCACAGCTGGGGTGGATGGATGGGTGGGCGTTTGGGAGTTTGACGTCCTTTTCCACAACGTATGGGAGATATCAAAGACGGGGCAACTAGAAAAGGCCAGCACAAATATTTGGCCTCAGCCGGGACTGATTCGAATTCACGACCCGAGCACGGCCGGGAGTGGATGCAAGGCATTAGGCGCCAAAGTGAGACCAGACAACTGAAGCAAAACGGAAAAGACTGATGTCAGATGGATACTTGGAATTGGCTTCAGAGTGTCAAAACTGAAATCAAGTAAAATACACTATGTTTAAAATACACATGCCATTGAAATATATATATATATATATATATATATATAAACAGCAGCAAACTCAGTTTGCCCGTTTTTGCTGTTTTGTCAGTTGATTTTTTAAGAATAGTTTTTCATTGCTTTTAAAAAGAACGGGGAGGGGGTATCAAGGTAAGAAACTTAGGTCGTTGTCGCTTGGCGGTATCCCAGCGCTTATTCGTTTTATTTCAATCGCCGGGGGGTGCCGCCAGAAGGTTTGAAATTTGCAACAACAAAAAAAAAGAAAGATTGGCACGAGGCAATGTACACTCACTATTAAATAATAAGTACTCGTGACTGATATGCTAGAACGCACCCGCTGATCATCTTGAACCGACCAGGAGTTGAAAATGATGGCCCCATACTTCAGTCGTTTCTACTGGTCATAATTTATGCGCGATAGGCGCTGACCGCCCATTTCCTGTTCGTCATAAGTGTCAGCCGGTACGTGTGGTCAGTTTCAGGGTCGTCCGAAGGATTCCGATCTCTCCCGATAATCACCGAAGCGGCTCAACACGCACGACGCCCCGCCTTCTCCTACGTCACTCTCCCACCCCTAGCTACTTCCTTGCCCTTCCTTCCCCTTCCTATACCCCCCTCCCCCTTCCCCCTTCCCCTTCCCTGTTCCTCTCTTCTTGTCGCTCTCTCTCTCTCTCTCTCTCGCTCGGCCGCGGGGCGATGTGGGAGGTCTGGGAAGACGTAATGTGCGAGCCACAAAAGACGAGCAGATTTGGAGATGGGGGCCGGTCGGCAAATAAATGTACGAACACATCCTCGGCTCGGTCCCAGTGGGAAAATAAAATAGAGATTCGAAAAACGCTGCGCACTTTTATTGCTCCGATAGTGGCTGGAAAACGGCTGGTCTTGCAGAGTTTTCTTGGGCCAGCTGGCTTCGCTGTTCTGTTTGTGGGAGTACTGTGTGGCAGGAATTTTACCGTTTGTAAATGGCTAGAAGAATTTACCATTGGTAACGCCTGTGAGTTGTTCTCGTCCTGAAATCAAAGCGTTTACCGGGTCACGCTCGTGCGTGCGTTTTTCTTTTTTTTTCTTTTTTTCTTCACTCTCCCCAAGATTATGATGAGGCAGGCATCGGTATGAATAACTGTGAACCTGTTCCTTGGATATAGGTATCGCCTACACGGCAGGTTTGGTTTACAGGCGGTAAACAGTGAACAAAATCAAACCATGCGTTGTATGACGAAAATAATATTCTTGGTGTTCGGAGATGCATGCACGCCAGGCAATGTCACGAAAAAACACGATTTTTGTTTTTTCCTCGCCGGTGCAAAAGCAACACACACACACACACACACACACACACACACACACACACACACACACACACACACCGTCAAACACACACACACACACACTAATACACTATCACAGACTTTGACACGTTTCTTGTCAGTGAACGCAGACATCGATATCATTTGCACCAATTCGTTCTCGCAGAAGCCGGGTCCTTCGGAAGCTGCCGACACCTAAATGAGTTGTTTGTTTGTTTGTTTTTTCAATGCAAAAATCCAGTGGAATTTCTGCGGCTTAAACGGGAGACAATTCTCAGTGTACAACCCTTTGAGACCTCGAGGAAAAAAAAAAACCAAACAAACAAAAACAAAACTTCGAAATTTTCATAAATTTATGGATGTTTTAGACGGCCAGGGATAATGGATTGAAACATGAGGAAAAAATTTTCAGTGCACTTTCACGAAATATTTTCATTATTTTTTTTTTTTAAGGGGGGGGGGGGGGGTGTCACTGAGGGATGACCGAGAAAGCCGAGTTGGTTGGAGGTGAACTTTCAATAGAGCCGAGTTTGACTTTAGTGCTCCGAGCTTTTTTCCGCTGTCCCGTCTTTGACACCATTCTTATTTAGGTGGAAAAGGACGTTCCAGGCTGTTAATTCCGCAACCAACCAACCTCGGACTGAAAAAAAGGAGCTCCGACAATGCGTCAACTGAACTGAACAGAACTAAATTGAAGGAACTGGTCTGAACTGAAAAAAAAACCCAACAAAAACTGAACAGAAAACGTGACTCAAGAAATCTAAAGGTAAAGCTATACACCATGGTCTTTGGTTATGTTTAGTGAACGGAAAGGTTTTCATTTTTCTTCTCAAGTTCTGCCGCGGGAGAGAGAGAGAGAGGGGGGGGGGGTGGCTAGAGGGAGTGAGGAAGGCGTTCCAGCGTCTCATGCCTGAGACAGACAGGTGTGAAGCCAGGGCGTCGGGGATGTTTGTGACCTGTGATCCAGCCGGCCGCGACACCCGTAAGCAGCTACCCGTGACAGTCGACACCGTAATTTACGGCCCGTGTCGGCCGTGCGGTGGGCCCGTGGCCCAGGCTCTCCGGTCGCCGACACTGTCGTAAAAACACTAGCCCCCGGGTCGTCAATTTCTTGCACTCCACCCGGACGGGGGCGTGGGCCGGGTACATGGGTACACACCGGCCTCCCGCCACACTAGTGCGTCACTTGGATGTTGCAGTTGCTCCCCTTTGCTTTCGGGATGAGTGAGTGCCTGCGCTAAATTAGAACGTCTTCTCTCCACAGTGACAACAGAGAGAGAGGGGGGGGGGGGGGGGCAGGGGCACACACGACTCCACCACTCAGTGGTTCAAACTTTCACCAAGTCTGTGTCCGATTTCGCAAGAACAAAAACGCTGTATTTTGGCCGACTGACGCCGTGAGCAACACGCAGTCGAATAGCTCAAGTGCAAGTTGAACCGTCAAAGTTGAATACAGGGTAAATAACCAGCGCTCTACAGTATCTGCATATGACTGGGACCTTTCATAAACACCCCCCCAAACAACAAACCAGCAAAACAAGCACAGAAAACCCCGCTATGGTGGACCTAAAGTTCGGGCAACTGACAGGGAGTATTTTTTGCCGGATGGCTCGATTGGTATACGCTGAATAGGAGTTGATCTTGATAGGATGCTTATTGGTTCGAATCCCGACAGGATCGAAGTTTGTAAGCCCCCCCCTCCCCAGCACCGCCCCCCCCCCCCCCCCCCCCCCCCCCCCCCCCCCATGTCCGTGCAAGTCTTTGAAAGTAGCTGTGGATAGAAGACGTAAAATTGGAAAATAGGATATGTATTGGGTAGCGCTGCACCGCGGGGACGCACTTCCCCCGGGGAAAGCAGCCCGAAATTCCCGAAAGAAACAATAGAGTAGTAAAAAAAAAAAAAAAAAATCCTCACAAGTGCGCGACCCTCCACTGAGGTATTGAGGCGAAGCTGGACAGGGGTATTGAAAGGGGTATTGGGACACGGAGGCCGGCGGTCATGATGAAGTGGAACAGGCCTGGCCAGGTCTTGTGCAAATACTGGGACGTCCTTTTCACACAGGCTTGCTCGAGACTAAACGCTGACTGCAAGGTGGTGGGTTTGACGGACGGATGATGAAATTGAGAAGTGTACACATTTTGTGTATGGACTTCTTTTATTTCCATAGGCCTAAATCTGTTTGTGTGAACATGGACGTAAGGCAGTCTGAGTCATGGACAGCAGTTTTGGGTTAGTTATGCTGTTTCTTGGAGTGTCGAAGGCAAGTTTCCCCTTTTTGAAATATTACAAATTTTACAAAGGACCTGCATTACCTATGGGTCAACGCGGATCCAAGACCTGCTTTGCGTGCGAAGCGGTGTGGGTGGCGGCGTCCCTGCGTTATGGCAGATGCTCATCCGAACGCCAGCCAGCAAAAACACTGAGTGCCGCAGACTTGTTAGTCCGTCCGTGAAAACTATTGTCTTTTTTTGCCGCCAGAAAATGACTGCAGCAGAGGATGAGAGCAAATTTATAGGTCTGTGTACTGGTCAATATTTTATGGAGTGCCATCTTAGTCTGCGTGAGACTGGTGGTGTCAGTTTCTCAGTCGGATCACAGCTGGGGTGGATGGATGGGATCAGGGATCGGTTATTTACAGGTTATAAGTCTTTCTACCACATAAGACCCGTGACATCGAAGAGGAAATAGCACACAATTTGGGCTCCCAGCCGAGACTGAATCGAACTCACGACCCGAGTATGGACAGTCCTGCCAACGCTCTACTGGCTTGGCCACCTGGCTCCCCTCTAATTATGGACTTTCCCGAGCCAGATGCATGCCTGTTATTATATAAATATGTCCGAAATTGTCCCCAAATAGTGAAAACTTAGCCGGCAAGGACTGACAATAATAATAATAATAAAATGGGTACTTAAAGGACTCCCTCCCTCTCGCGGGAGCTCAGGACCCCTTACAAGGAACACACACTCACTCACCCACAAACACACACAACATGCCTCCACACATACATTTAACTACAAACACATGATGTGCAGCATCATACACGGGCTGCCCCTGGCTTTACACACACACACACACACACACACACACACACACACACACACACACACACATATGACCAGCAAGATGATGGTGTGGCAACAGTTATTGGTTCAGTGAAGGCTGTGAAGACGTGGGTTTTCAAATTTGTTTTACCCATTCAGTTTCACACTGGACGCACGCGTAGGTTATAAACACGGGTGGACGAGTGACCGACAGACATACTGACGGCGCACCCGGACAGTCCTCTATGGCCCCTGGATATCTGGACACAGTCAGGAGCAAACAGTTGATACTATCTGTACAATGACTCAGCGGAAAAGGGAAAACCGGTCTTTTTTGCTTTGTGTCCCCCATCAGTTTTGGCCGGAGTGACCACCGACAGGCACGTACGTGACAACAATATTCTCGTTCAGCTGTCGATGGCTCTGTCTCTGTCTGTTTGTCTGTCTGTCTCTTTGCACCCGGGCCGCCCACACCCGGTCACCCAAGATCGTGATCACTGTGGAGGTTGTTGTTCGATGCTGCAGCGGCACTTGTGCCACCAGACTCCCACTGGAGCATAAAACTATTAAAATCCCACAGGATATACGTGCATGCAGTATTCGATAATTAAAAAACAACGCATCGGATTGTCTCAGTCATATAGGACCAATTGCGGAGCCCGTTCTTGCAATTATTAACCGAGACAAGAATGAGCATACTGTCAGACAATCAATGATTATTATCTTCCAGTGATCTTAAACTTGGTCGGAAAACATGAAGCGGTCCACCAACAGTTAAGTGTTGAAGACGGGGTTGTCTGAATATCTTCCAGTGATCTTAAGCTTGGTCGGAAAACATGAAGCGGTACACCAACAGTTAAGTGCTGTAGACGGGTGTCTGAACGCACATCGACCTTCGGGTGGGCCACAGAATTCGTTCTATAACTTGACTGCTTGTTTTCGACTCTGTGTGTGTGTGTGTGTGTGTGTGTGTGTGTGTGTGTGTGTGTGTGTGTTATTATTGTTGTTGTTGTTATTTAGACTTTTTGGTAGATGGTTTGTTCTGTTTGCTTGTGTGTTTGTTTGTTTGTTTTGCCTGTCAGTGATTGCAAAACCACATGTGGTTTATCTGCTAACCTGTACTAAGTCAGTACATGTACTACCAACCAACGCGTCCCCTTGCCTCCTTCATGCTCAAAATCGCACACACCGACACACACACACACACACACACACACTACCTAGCGCTCCCACCCCCACCCCACCCCACCCCACCCCACCCCACTTTCCCTTCACTTTTTTCTTCACCCACCCGCCTCATCCGTACTTAGCAAACAAAACCCTGAAACTGAAGCGGGTGCCCATGTAAGCTCCACCCCACAGGACAAGCCTCTCTCTGCTCCCCAAAGCTCCTCACCGGGCTCGGGTAGTCCGGGTGGCATGCCGGGTATGTGGGGCCGGCTGGCACGAGTGGCGGCTACCCGTATTTTTGCCACCCTGTAATCCGATGGTGGGGTGAGATTACGGGGATCCAACCGGGGTAACTCTCCATCCTATCTCCGCCTCTTTACTTATCCCGCCACGTGCAATGCGACGGAGCGGCGAAAGTATTGGGAAAGTGGGTGGCACGTCAGTCAATCAATCAATCAATCAATCAATCAATCAAAGTATTGTAAAGAGTAGGAACCACCAAGAAAGTTCCTTTTTCACCATGTGTACAAAGTACAAAGAAAAAGAACTTATTGACGAAATTTATAAATATCATAAACAAGTTTTATCAGAGATGATTAAACACGTTCCAAACACGAACACATGGCCAGCGCATAGAACAGCTAGCTGTGGTCAACTGGAGCCTTTGAAACAGTGGTGGAAGAGCTTCAAGCAGGATACAATAGGTAGGTAAGCCAGGGTTTAATGTCCCCGGTGTAGCATCCGGTCCGGTCCCCCCTCTGAAGTAGTCCCCCGGGGGACCAATTCGTGGCAAAAACTGCTCTATAATGGTCCCCCCCTTAGACATCCAGCCTCGTTTTCGACTGGTCCCCCTGGGCGATTTTGGTCCCCCCTCGCATCCAAAATAGGCCCCCTCTCGAACTGGTCCCCCTCTTTTCTAACCAATGTAGAGCTATGTCAGTATTTATTTTTAACTTTATTGTTACAAAACTTTATTGTCCCCAAAAGCACAGGGCCATAGGAACATTTTTTTTCTTTTTTTCCGATTTATGTGCTTGTTGTTATTTTTGTGTGTGTGAGATATATTTGTTTGGTTGTGTTCTTGTTTCTTTCAGTTGTTTTTTTTTGCATTGGTTCTTTTTTGCTGTCCACATTTCCTGTCAATTTTTTTAAACTGGAAATAGCATTTAGAGAATAACATCAAAGACCAAGTATCTAATATTTTCTATACAACGCCATAGAAAAAATATTTCTTCAAAATTAAGTAAGTGTCCATGACATGAAAACTAGTTGCCACCTTTGGCTTTCAGCGTACTTCAAGTAGACAGTCAAGACTGAGTACCAGTGTCTCAAATCATGACCCTTGAAACAACAAAAACGGCAGAAGACTAACAGTTCTCAGGCTGGTCTAAGGAGTGACACAAAAAACAGGAGCAAAGTGATGTCCAAGATTCATTATATAAATTACTCTGTCTGTTTTCAATGGGGCCGATTGCCAAACTGGCCCGTATTTCAGCCACCTAGGTTGTCGGCCTGGAGCCTCTCTTGTGAACACATACACGGGCGTGTCCAAGAGGGTGGCTGCAGCAAAAATCTCAACCTCGGTGGCCCAAGTACGGAATGAATTGTCGTGTACTTATAATTATAGGCATGTTTGACACGAGTCACGTGACGTGTCAAGAAGCGTGGCGACCGTTTTCTCATCCCACAAAAAAAAGAAAAGAAAAGAGAAAACAAATCTAAACTTTTAAAAGTGATTTAACTTCGTAGATTTGCCGTTCTATGTAGCCTATACTTTTGTTTTTTAGTGGCGACCGTTTTCTCATCCCACAAAAAAAAAGAGAAAATAAAAAAACAAAAGTATAGGCTACATAGAACGGCAAATCTACGAAGTTAAATCACTTTTAAAAGTTTAGATTTGACACTGTAACCTTGACCCAGTTCAAGATCATCTTGAATAACATCTCTGTACAAAAATGAAAATAATTATACATATAACGAAAGAGGTGTGTGTGTGTGTGTGTGTGTGTGTGTGTGTGTGTGTGTGTGTGTGTGTGTGTGCGCGTGTGTGTGTTTGCGTGCGTGCGTGCGTGAGTGAGTGTGCACGCGTGCGTGCGTGCGTGCATAATGTGTGTGTGTGTGTGTGTGTTTGAGAGATGGGGGGAGGAGAGAAAGTGTGGGGGGCGAGAGAGAGAGAGAGAGAGTGAGTGAGAGATCCAGAGTCACGTTTTCTACTGAGTTGACACACACTATAACAATAAAGTTAAAAATAAATACTGACATAGCTCTACATTGGTTAGAAAAGAGGGGGACCAGTTCGAGAGGGGGCCTATTTTGGATGCGAGGGGGGACCAAAATCGCCCAGGGGGACCAGTCGAAAACGAGGCTGGATGTCTAAGGGGGGACCATTATAGAGCAGTTTTTGCCACGAATTGGTCCCCCGGGGGACTGCTTCAGAGGGGGGACCGGACCGGATCCTACACCGGCACAAGAGTTCTCGGAGACTGAGGGCCCTAATGGGCAGGTTACGGGAAGAACCCAGCTGAAGGGACAGCTATCCTAAAGGGGAACGGGAAAACAGTCCGACTGAATCGTGTCAGTTCAGCTGAACACGATTGGTTTAAACAGTTTTATTCGTTTTGTACAAATATACATATGCACTTTCACACAATTTTCACGAGACCGAGCACAACAAGTCAAAAACTTATAAGTGTGCTCATAAATACAGAAAACATGTGCGGCGGAGACGTCAAATACAGTAAGTTATGGTAGGACAGATAACTATAGAGAAAGAGATAGGAAGAAAGCGGATAGAGAGAATGGCCAATAGGTACTGTACAAAGAAAAATACAGTCTGTGGGACTGTGGTTTCAACGGTGGCAGCGGGTTGACGACTGCTAATCGTAATCGGAACTTATGTGTCAAAGCGACCTGATATTCAGTTCTATAAAGTGCTCTACAGTTTCAAAAAGATTTATATTACCATTCAGTCGATTAAGTCCAGTCAGACCGGGGAGCCTCTGATTTGACTGATGACACAAACAGATCCAGCAATGCAGTCAAAGGAAGCAGTTCCAAAGTGCGGTGGCACAATCGCGCGTCGTGCAGGGCCCGTATGTAAAACTCGAGGTTAATTTAACCCACGGCTACGGGCCTAACCCAGACTAGGACAAAAGAAACCCCCAAACAAAATTAAATATTATTTTTTTTTAAAAAGAAGCGAAGAAGGAAAGACAAAGATCTTTCTATAACGGCATAGGCAACTTGCTGGAATGGACCCGCTTCCTGATTTAAAACAACAACAAAAAGCAACAGAAAATTTAACCCTAGAGCTAGTTTAGTTCGAGGTTAGACTCTAACCCGGGGCTAAACTCCCTCATCCCGACTTTTACATGCGGGCCCAGGATACAATCATGGTACATGTGCTTCCCATGTTTTCAGTGTTTCTAGACTGACTGTCCGACACAGATATCATTTTTACCCAAGAACTGACAACTGAAACCCACGCGGGATAGTTGTCGGTCAGTTTCTTTAGAGGAGTGATTTAAATGTCGTGCGTCACTGCTCTCGCAACCACCGTGAAGTACCTATGTACTGTGTCGGTTACGCTTCACTTGTCGTCACGCTGAAAAACCAAAATAGAAGATTAGGACAGCGGACGGATCGGCCCACATTACACACTCCCCCCTCTCTCTCCCTCCCCCCCCCTCTGCTCTGAGTACTTCACAGTACAGTTCTACATTTCGTGTGTGCTACGTAGTGTAACGAAAAGTAGTGGGTAAGTTCGCCATATCAAGCTTACCGCGGCATTTTTTTTTTTTTTTACCCTTCCTTGCTCCTCTTCCAACACCCTTCTTTTTGTCTGTTCCAGTGTGTACAGTTTGGTTGGTTTGTCGTTTGGCATGACGACCTTTTCCACCGTGTAAGGATGATACTGTAGTTGTTTCTCGCTACAAGATAATGTCAGCCAGGCTTTTCAGGATGTGGTGTGTGGCCACTGAGGGGTGTGCAAGACTGACAACACGCGTATTCAGACGAACCACCCAAGAACAAAACAACGGCAACAAATCAAAGTATTCTGCGCATCTGCTGTTTTGTTCCAAACTGGGAATCGAGGTCGCATCCTCGGGCATCAACAGGCCTGCACTCTCCTAGCTTGACCATCCTAACATCTCAATTTGCAGGAGGTGGTTACAAATGATTTGACAGACCACACTGATGCGTTGCATGCAAAACAGACCTGTTCAAGTTTCATCGATTGGAATGTCTCGTGGTCTGACCTAGTCCCCTCCGCCCCCCCCCCCCCCAAAAAAAAAAGAAAGAAAAAAAGAAAGAAAGAAAACAAAAGAAAGAAAAAAAAACAAGCAAACAAAGAAAAACCCACAAACAAACAAAACAAAACAAACAAACAAACAAAACACCACCACCACCAACAACAACAAGACCAACAATAAAAACAACACCAACAAAGCAATTCGACAGAAGGCTAATCCTGATGGTAGAAGTGTTTTTCACACAGATGGCGCTGCCTGAATATCCAGGATGCATACTACCTCATCAGTCGTCGTATTCAGTTGCCGAACTGGACCCTTGAAGCTGCACTTGGCCAGCATCCCCCCTCCCCCTCCACAGACAAACGGACCTGCCCCTCCTGTGTCGTCCACACAACACGGATGTTTTCACTCTTTGTGTCGGCCACAATGGCCAGACCTTGGTGGTCGGGGGCAGTACGAGCTGCGTCGCCGGCCATCACTGAGAACCAAGCCCCTCATCGACTACACACAAGACACAAGACTGACGGTTCAAAACACCGGTCACCGTGAAGCTGGACTGAGAAGCCGGGTCTGGGTACAGGATGACAAAGTGGGCACAGGATGACTAAACGCGTGCAGAACAGTCAGTGTGGTACCGGGACACGTCAGTCACTGAGTGCCGGATCTACCAAATTAGGCCGGGGGGGGGGGGGGGGGGGCGCAGTTCAAGTTGTCACAGCAATCTTACTGAGCGTGTTCAAAGGAACATCTCGATTGGTATAAGACATGAATACGTTAATAAACGAATAAATAAATAAATTCTGCATATGAGGCTGCCGCGGTAAACGGTTCCCGTTTTTGCCCGAGAACACTCGCGAACTCGCGGGAGTTTGAAGAGAGGCTTGATTGACTTTCCGCCCCCAGCCCCCATCCAGTGTGATGCCATAGCGGTCGAGATGCTGAACTGGCAACATGTTGCAGTCGGTTCTTTAAAAGCAACCCCCCCCCCCCCACACACACACACACACGTCCCACCCCCACCCAGAAAGCAAAAACTAAGATACACCCCGCCCCACCCCCACCGGCCCCCGAAAAAACAAACAACCACCATTAAAAAAAAATCAAACAACAACAAAAAACCCCACAACAACATCAACAACAGAAAACAACAATAAAACAAACAAACAACAACAACAACAACCCAAAAAACCCAAAATAAAAAAACAACAACAAAACAACAACAACAACAACAAATCAGCTAGACATTGCGACAAGGTGGACAAATATCACAGGATGTTTCTTCCAAATGGCCAGCTTGTAATGATGGTTCTTGTGTGACATCCGCCTCTCCACCCAAAATTATTATTTGCAACAGGCACAGACAAGCATCTGAAGTTATCAGTGTCGTGTAAAATAGCGCCCCAACTGAATGCCAACAGACGTTCACCTGTTATCGGGCCTGTTTTTTTAATGAGATACGTTGCTTTATTTGGCAGGTTCAGTAAAATTATCCACAGGGGTAGCAGATCGGGAGTTGACTGTAAACATTCTCACAAAGAGAAAGACACAGCAACTCGCCTTCTCACTGCTATCTTCATTTCTGACAGTTGTATTTCTTCGTGGCAAAAGGAGACAGTTTCGTAAGATTGGATGTAAACGTATAAACTGAAACTCTGTTTTCTTTGTTTGTGTGTGTCTTAATAAGACGACGAAGAAGAAGGAGTATTGTATTGGCGCTTTACCCAATTTCATGAACTGGCTCAAAACGCCGCGAACTAAACCCAACACGCACGCTCACGTGAATCAGACGCATTCTCTCACACACTGGACACATTACAATCACGTGGTGCGAAGGGTCAGCTCAACTATTTAAATTTTGGAATTTAGAATTGCATTTATTTTTCAAATTTGGCGGGCTGAACATTTCCAAAGCAGAGTGGGAGGCAGTTCGGGCAACCCAGTGATCGGGGACGCCACATCCTCGATTAGAGGGGAAGCCATGCCTAAGGGGGAGGAAGCCGGAGTACCCGGAGAGAACCCCCGACGATCGCCCCGAATGAACGGTGCCACATACGAGAAGGAAAACTTCTTGGCCCCGTGTGGGACTCGAACCCCTGACCTCTCGCACTGGAGACAAGTGGTCTTGAAACAGGGATATTAAACTGACGACAGAGATGCAGCAATGTCCCTTGCTGTTTAGAGAAAGAAAAGAAACCAAAAAGTGTACCTTTCCGGTAATTGCCTATTTGCGTTTTTCCGGTGCCTCGATTTATTAACTTTCAAGACCGGAATTGCTCGTGAAATGAATCTTCAGGATAGCCGGGAGGAAACATACACACAAAAAAAAAAACCCTGGGAAATCTGAGATCTACGGGTTTTTAATCGCTCTGCGTTAAAAGACTCTAAGCCGAATACATGTTAACACTTGACGATTCATAATTATGCCACTCAACCACTCGCTGTAAAGAACAGCCTCATAAAACTAGTCTTAGAGAAGGAATGGAAAATATATATATATATACTCTGTGTGTGTGTGTGTGTGTGTGTGTGTGTGTGTGTGTGTGTGTGTGTGTGTCTGTGTGTGTCTGTGTCTGTGTGTCTGTGTGTGTCTGTGTGCGTGTGTGTGTGCGCGGGTGGAGAGGGAGGGGAGTGGGTAAGAGAGAGGGACAGACAGACAGACAGCGATGTGTATTTGTGTGTTAAGGGGGGGGGGGGGATATACTAAGAGGAGAAGAGCACTAAATTAAAAACAAACAAACAAACAAACAAACAAACAAACAAACAAACAACAAGAAGAAACAACGAATTTTACGACTTTGGTCTTGTTCTAATGCAGCCTCGGTTACACATTTTGCTAGTATGCCTCACCTTTGATTCATTTTGTTAATAAATGTTATTATTGCTTTATTGCTTAGGTTCTTGTCTGTAGCGCTTGCACTCTCATTGTTTCTAAACTAATGGAAAATAGCCGCAATGAATCTGGTTGAAGAACAAGATTCCGCCGGCCTTTCTCAATCTGTTGCCGGCATTTTTGTTTTTACTCATCATGATAGCGGAAACTGGGCTCAAACGTTCATTGAAACCTTCCAGTTTCTGATCCTGGTTCATCTTCAAGTTGAAAGGAGCTATATACTGCGTGCGGCTTCCTCCCGGCTGTGCAAGGTTGGGTTAAAAGTGCGTGCGTGTGTGCGTGCGTGTGTCACAGTGTGTGTGTGTGTGTGTGTGTGTGTGTGTGTGTGTGTGTGTGTGTGTGTGTGTGTGTGTGTGCGTGTGCGTGTCAGTGTGTGGTAATAGACATTCCTTGTATGCAGATAGGAAGCCGAAATGCAATACGTGTCGCAGATTGCAGCAGGGCAGCCAGGAAGCGGCCAAGTGCTTTCAAAATATGAACACCGTTTTCAAAAGGCCTTGTTTTCGTTTCCCCGCAAAAAGTTTTGGTTTCCGCGTTTTTGATGTTTAACTAGCGCGCGCTCTTTCCCATGATATTGGTAGCAGTTGCTGACGGTTTCCAGTGTCTTCTCCATCTCCAGCCCCACTAAAAGCTTATCACGCGAGACCACACAGAAGCCCAAAACACAGGCCCAGGAGCACTGGGCGAGTAAACTTTGATTGAAAATCCCAAATAGAAACATCTTGATTTTTACGGTCACACAACTTGAGCAGGGAGGTGAGGGCTAGATTTGTCGGCTTCGTCGGTTGAAGTGATGGGGTGGGGTGGGATGGGGATGGGGTGAGAAGACCAGGGACGGGTGGGGGGACGGGGGGGGGGCGATTGGCGGAAAAGAGAGAGCGAGAGAGAGAAAGAGAGAGAGAGAGATGGCGGTCGGTTACGTCTGACTCCCACTTCCTCTCCTTTGGCAAAACTGATCATAAAGGAATATATATATATGTATATCGGCATAGGTATGAATGATCTTCACTGACAGGCGCCCAAGACCGCACTCAGCGTGGCAGAGCCGGTATAGAGCTCATCAGTAATTTTTCAAGTCCAAAGCGTCCTAGTCCACCTGGCCAACACCGAGAGGCATGAATGCAGTTTTTAAAGAAAGATATTTTTATATGTACATATTTTGTTTTACTTTTAGCACATCATTTCGCGGCAATAGCCAACCTTTTATTCAGTTTTTTTTTCTTACCTGTATTTAAACTGATAACCGGACATTCCGTAACCCGGCCGGCATTTGACGTTCTCCAAATTTAACTCTTTAAAGTTGCTGATTTAGAAATTGGCAAACTCGCCGTTGTTCTCATTTCCCGATGTCAATAGCGCGGGCAGTTGGGGGGAGGGGGGCGCGTGGGGGGAGGGGTGGGGAATGAGAGGGTTGAAGGTGCCAGCTGTTGGCTCTTAAAGGTTTTTTAAAAAATTTTCTCCAACCCAGACGCCGCATTATTTAGTCTCTCTCAAGTCGTATAACTTAATACCGGTCGCCTCCGAGTCCACAAGGCTGCAGTCGGTTTAGGGTTTACTGACACAGGGCCCGGGTAGTAAAACTGCACACGTACAACCCGACCGCACGGCCTAGCTGTAACCGAGAGAGCCCGAAACTCCTAAACACTTTTATGGTCCATAGAACGACCATCGCACACAAAGATGTTTTAAACGATAGCCCCTTGAAACACATCAGCCCCACGTGGGCAGTAAAAGACACATCTACTGAAGGAACAACCCCTGCTTGGCCCAGACGGCTTGTCTAGTGTCTAGTCTTCAAACTGAACGCTGCGGCTTCTGGCTGGCTTTGGGCGCACTCAGCGAGCCACCGAGAACTGAAAACTCCTGTGTTTGGTAGAGTACTGTCCCTTGGCAGTGCTACCCGGCACTGAGTAGCTCAATATTTCCACTTTGGGCATAAGATCTACTCTCCTTTTTCTGAAAGGAGTTTCCTGATCTAGAGAACAGCACTAAATCCGAACTATGACTGATCACGCCGCTGCCGCTGTGATATGCAGAATAAGAATCAGTGTCTACTAATCCCGAAGCCGCAACGCTGATGACTCCGGCGCCGGAGTCAGACTCAGTCTGGCTCAGTGACTGATGCCCTCCGAGGAGTCAGTAGGACCGTGGCGGAAGAGTTGCACGAGCAAAGCCTGTGTCACCACTGATTTCATAGACCGTCTTCCGGGCAAAGCCGGCCGAGGCGTGCAAATAGTCAGTCAGTGGCCGACAATCGAACTGACGTAAACTGAACCGGCTGAGTGCCGTGTGAACCCAAACAGCATTGACTCAGTCTCGAAGACCACACCGCGGGGGAGACCAGTACTGGGAGATGGGTTGGACTCAGTGAGCACGAAATGGGCTTTTCCGAGTGCAGAGACTTGAACTCAGTGAACCGGCTGAACTGAACTGAACTCAGTGAACTCGGTGAAAAAGCCAGAAGGACCGTGACACTGAGAAATCTTTTCAGCCCACAGGAGTTTCCCCGAGCACCATAGCTGGTCATGGGAGATGGGGCAACTAACTAACCCATCTCCCATGACCGGCTATGGTGCTCGGGGAAACTCCTGTGGGCTCCATAGCCGGTCATGGGAGTTTCCCCGAGCACCATAGCCTCTCTGGGAGATAGGACCCTTACCCATGGTAAATCTCAACTGATCCCATGTTGGTTCAGAATGACATGTGGCTGGTTCAGTTCCCTCATCAGTTAAAGGCGTTGTTGACCAAAAAAAAAAAAAAATATATATATATATATCATCACCGTGTTTCCAAGTGATTGATTTACATATATTTCGTGTACGTTGAAAATGAAGTAACACTGAAAAAGCTGGACTGACAAAGCGAAGAACATGGACAAACACCGGATTGCCGGAAACTGACTTGTCCGCAGTCTTACCAGAGACATAGTATTGGACTGTGATAGCTGTGATGATATTAGTACATCAGTCTATGTATGTCTTTGGTCTTACCCAGAGTTTGTTAGTGGTCACACGTCAAGGCAGTCACTAAGGGTTAATTATGGCTTACAGTTACAGGTCGAATAAGGTCATACATCCGCCGATTGACTGGTCGACTGACAGGCAGGCAGACGGACTGATTTTCTGTATCGCAGGTAACACCAGCAGTCTCAGAAGGCTAAGGGAAACGATAAAACGATTAAATGGGAAGAGGGCAGTGCTGAGTTACGTCCCTTGCACAAAAGAAGACCTCTGCGGCTGCACGGAAAGTTTACCGGTATTGTTTTTGCGGTTCTCAGCTGTTTCAGCCTGGCCTAAATTTAATTCGACGTCCACGCTTCTTGAAAGGTTCCGTCATCTCCCGTACATATTAACAACATGTTCATTTGCCTTAGCGCACATTGTTTGTTTGGTTTTTTTTTGTTTTGTTTTTTTTGTTGATTTTGTTTTTTTGCTGCCCCCAACTCTTTGCCAGTTCCAGTGGTGTTCCTCCCAGGTAATGGGTGGAATCCATGGAGGGCTCGGAAGCTGGAGCAATTTTTTTTAATGCGTGATGATGGAGATGAGGATGATGGTAAGATGATGCTATGGAGGTCCGTGTGGTTTGGGACTGCGGGACAGGACCGCATTCCGCCACGCTTCCTGTCAGTAAATATCCCGGCATTAACCAGTCCCGGGAACTATGGCACACATTGTTAAAAGAACACGGAACTGATCAGAGATGGCTCCGAAGGGCAGATAAACAGGGACAAGAGCGAGGACTGAGGAGGGGGGATGGGGGGTGGGGGGGTGGGGTGGAATTATACCCGGCTAAGATCGGACAGCTGAACAGATCTTCCTAAACCGTCTTTTGAATCATTGGCGAAATCATTCATCAACTGATGTCGTTTCAATGTAGCGAATGTGTTGATATCTGTAATAAAATTTGAGAACTGAAACTGAGACGTCGTTTTAAAGCAAAAAAACAGTCACTGAAGTTGAACATGTACCTTGAGATTTTGTCTCGTCCATCCCATCCCAACTTTACTCACGTTGTCTCTATTTGTGTGCTTACGTCATTAACATGTTTTACACACATTTTACGTCATTTTTACCACTTGGAACATTTTTTTCCCCCAGTCAGATCAAATCAGTACATGACTGAAAATCATCGAATTGCCAAACAATGAAACAATCAAAATGGCACTGAAACGGAAGCCGGCCGACGAAACAGCCTCTTTCTTTGTAGATTGTAGCATGCTGCCAGAACTTTTTGCAATTACCTACCACGTTGAAAACTCGAAAATTGTGGTGGTAAAACCTACCTGGCTCCTGCCAGGCCAAATTACAAACCGCAGTGAAAAGAAACGCTAAAAGACCGATTCTCAGAACTTCCGTATGCTAAAAATTGAAGTTTACGCGGATGTCAGACCAAACTAAATCATCCCCTATCAACGGAAAGGAGACTGCCGAGGCAAAGAAATTTCCTTTTTATTTTCATTGCACCTTTTAATACGCCTACAGGGAGCAAAATGGACCCCCCCTTAGGTGCGTAATGCGCTATTGCCTTATACCCGTTGCTCGTGCACTAAACGTACGGTGGGTACGCGTCACGGCTTCAGATAAACGACGTGCTATCTAGACTGCAAAATCAGTTTGAAATATTGTAGCCTAGCGGTAAACTTCAGTCGCAGATTAAAGAGTTTGTATGTAGGTGGTTACATTTGTTACTAAAGGGAAAAGTATGCTCACTGGCACATCGTCTTTCCGGTCATTATTTCATTTGTTTCCTCACATTTTGCTTGTAGCACATTAAACAGTGGCTTCCACTGCTCATACGTGTATCTCCTTTAAAAATTTTGTTGTTGTTGAAAATACATATACTGAAAAAGCAGTATGCGGTCTCTCAGTCAGCCATTTAAAACACACACACACACACACACATACACACACACACACACACACACACACACACACACACATATATATATATATATATATATATATATATATATATATATATATATATATATATATATATATATATATATATATTCAGGTGTTGCACCAAGCACAAAGTGCCGGCTCAACCCAAAGCGGACCATTTTTCACGAAGATATCTATCTATAGATCTATCTATAGATCTATCTATCTATATCCCGCCATTTGTTAAAGTGGCTAATTCCATCTTCGCTAAGGCAGCTTATATTCTGGAACAGTTTCGCTCCTGAGTGTGCCTGTAGAGGGAGCCGGCGTGGCCGAATGGTAGACCGTTGGACTTCCAATGCTCGGGTCGTGAGTTCGTCAGTAACCCGGCTGATACCAAATGATTGTGCTGGCTTCTTCATCGTTGCCCCGTCTTTGATATCATCCGTATGTGGTGGAAAAGGACGTTAAACTCCCAAACACCCACCAACCCACCCGTGCCTGTACTGGGCTCGAAATACTTATGATGATCAGTACAACTCCCCCGCCATGACGGTTAGCCCCTTGTGTGCACTCGGCAGCAGTGAACAGTGTGTATGTGCGGTGTTTGTGTTGGTAAGAAAGTTTGACACCTGCCACAACATGCCACTCTCACACACCAGCAGGATGGGATGGAGAAAAAAAGAGTGGGAGGGCGGGGAGAGGGTCGTCATCATCAATCCCCTCGTATGCTACCACTTGATGACGTAGCCGCTTTTTTTTATTTTTTATTTTAATTTTACCTGAAGGAAGGGCCGCAGAGTCTCAGGGCAGAAAGTTCCAAACTTATGTACAAAGACACTCACGGTGTCAGCTTGAGGTCTGGTGTATAATTATTAGCTCAATTCCTACTAAATACGTTTGGAGTTGTGCACCACTGGCCTCAAAAAACAAAAAGTCTGCGTGGATATAAATCTGGCTTAGTGGGAGTGTTGCACTTTGATTATACTCGTGTTTGCTGCAGTAAGAGCCGCCAAGGAACCGTTAATCAAGTCTTGCCTGATTTTTGCCCTGTACCTAAAAAAAATGTCGTGGGATACACGTGCCTGGTACGAAATGTGTTAAAAACAATAATAATAATAATACCACCACCACCACCACCACCACCACCACCACCAACAACAACAACAACAACAACAACAACAACAACAACAACAACAACAACAACAACAGATCAGAACAATTTCGGGACACTGCGGCATTTTACATTCCATATACATGTACAAATTCACACAAGCACACCAATCTTGCATTTGTGGGCCTATACGGAATTCCGAATGTCACACTGTCCCGGGACTCAAAACTCCAAAACGCCCTTATAGAACAACAGACAAAACGAAAATGATCTCTCGCCCCCCCCCCCACCCCCTCTCTCTCTCTCTCTCTCTAACACGCTGGCACTAGTGCCAAGAAAGGTCGTAATAAAAGTATCTTTATAAAATAAAAATAAAAATTCAATTCTCTCGGTATAGAAACAAAACATTGACCTCTGTTTCGGTACGACGAAAGCGTGTTTGAGATATATATTTTTGTGTATTATCATGTACTATGTGTTTGGAATGGACACATGATTGCACTCTCTCTCTGTTCTCGCGGCAACGACCAACGTGGCGGACACAGCTTTCAAGGTTGCGATGGCCGTGTGGGTAACGGATTGAACAGTCAGCCTTCAGGTATGTCACGTTTTCATTTCCAGATGTTGTATCTGAATTGGTTCAACCTTAAATCATTAGTCGGCGAATGTATGAAATGAGTGGGAAGTATATTTTGTATGCCTTGCCGGTGACCGAGTGTAATTTTACAGTAATTTTAACTGTGAAAGGGCGTAAGTGATTATGAAATCCTTGGTGTTTTGGCCCATTCACCAAATAGCAATAAAATTAAAATTAAATCACGAAGACACGAAAACAATCCCGAAAACAATACATACGTACATGAAATCCCGAAAACGTTACATACTTCAGATCCCGACAACGTTACGTACTTTAGATCCCGAAAACAATACATACTTTAGATCCCGACAACAGTACATACTTCAGATCCCGACAACATTACGTACTTTAGATCCCGAAAACAGTAAACATTTTAGATCCCGAAAACAATACATAATTTAGATCCCGAAAACAGTAAACATTTTAGATCCCGAAAACAATACATACTTTAGATCCCGAAAACGATACTAAATTAAATCTCTAAAACAATACTCACATACTTGAAGCGGGAGATAAGTGGAGAAGGAGGGGAGGAGTTGGAAAGGGGTGGGCGAGGAGGGGGAGGGGGTATGCTGTCGGATGGTGAGGGTAGCATGGAATGGAACGACTGCACATTACAAAGCGTTCATATATGACGAATCTATTATTTTTTCAGACTATGGAATCCCTCTGATATCTGGTTTTATCGGCATGTGCGTCATGTATGACCTTACTGAGCCGGATCTCAGAACAAAGAACTCTCTGCGTAGCTGACGTGAATAAAGTCGAAGACGGATCTCAGGGACTCCACTTCAGCATCAAACAACTCGTTTTGACTGTGACGTCACCAACATCTAGTCTCAGCCACAGTTGAGGAAACTGGCGAAAAAGCGCCGTTTATCTCCCGGTGTCCTTTCCCATGTATTTAGCAACATGGTAATTGTAAAGAATAGTATACGAAAATAATTGGAGCTAATTGCACGCACTTTGACTGGTGTTTTCGGTTCTGCTCGATGCAAAGAGACATAAGACACCCTTACCTACTCACTTTGACCACTCCTTCCCCACAAACATGCACAAAATATCCCTGAATGACTGGCGACCACGGCCGGAGCAGTCATCTGCACGCCATTTTGATCACCTGGTCCTACTAATTACCGAAAACAACCGAAAACAACTTCTATGTTTTAACTGCGTTCTACCCATATTAAGAGTTGTTTTCGGTCGTTTTCGGTAATTAGTAGGACCCTGATCACCAACCAAAATGGCGCGCAGATGACTGCTCGGGCCGTGGTCGCCAGTCATTCAGGGATATTTTGTGCACGTTTGTGGGGAAGGAGTGGTCAAAGTGAGTAGGTAAGGGTGTCTTACGTCTCTTTGCATCGAGCAGAACCGAAAACACCCGTCAAAGTGCGTGCAATTAGCTCCACTTATTTTCGTATACTATTCTTTGCAATTACCTAGCAACATAGATATGTAGGCTGTTATGAAACCTGTTAACAACACGCTAAAGATGTACCGCCAACTAAACCGACGATAATCAAACTAGGCTCACGTTTCCCGGGAACTACTTGCGGTTAAAGCGGATGTGATCAATTGTTGACAACGAAGTGCTTCGGTTCCAGTAATGGCGACACCCGTGAAAACACCTGGTTGCTTCGTGTGTCTCGTGCGGCGGAGATGATTCTGCCGGCCGTTACGAATCAAACACGCAGCGCACGGGTATTTGCAGATTGACCTAGCTGAGCGTAGTATACCAACAGTGACAAAGATAAGACGAGAGGCGAAATCGACGCGTGCAGCTTGGCACCGCATAGACAGCAAGGCAAGACTGACAAAATAATGTCTCCCAGTGAAGTGGAGTCCTCTAAGTCAGTTTCGAGGACTCAGAGTGCGGTCGGACGAAGATAACGACTGATGATGACGACGATATGACGATGATGGTGATGATGAGGAAAGGCAACGCACTGCCCATAACATAAAATAAAACAACAACAAAAACAAAACTACCTCCGCACCCCCCTCCACCACGCCCTCCCGTTCTTTTTTACACCCAATGTCACCATTACCTGAAACGGCCACACACGTACTGAACACACATGCTTGCTCTCTCTCCTGTCATCCTGAGGTCTTGGGGTGTTTAGACGCTGAGCGGTTGCTTGCTGTTGTTCGGGGAAAGCTGTTTGTTGTTGCTGTGGTGGGTTTGTTGTTGCTGAAGGCTTATCAGGCGGACGGGACCCTTGGTGATGGCGGTTTCTGGCTGGGAGTCTCTGTAGTTAGTGGCCGGGCGGGCCTCAGGTTCAAGGACTTGGGGCCCGTTCCAAAGGAGTTCTTGATGATGACCTGGCCCGGCCTACCGCAGCATGACAACACCTGCTGGATGTGGTGGACACCCTCAACGGATACGTGGCCAACAAGGCTATTTCTTTTTTTTCCCAGGAAGTCTCCCACTTCTACGGCTCTTTTTTTTTGTTGGGGGGGGGGGGGGTGAGAGGAGGGGCGGATCCTTCTGTCCACTGACTTCAATGCTTTTTTTTTTTCTCTCAATACATGTACTTGCATTTTTTTTTCCTTTTGCTGCGCCACCGTGTTTCAAATGTAATTGAGTTGTCACTGATTGAATCTTCCTCCTTAATCTACATTCTTATTTTTGTCTTTTATTTTATTTTACTTTTTTCGGGGGGGGGGGGGGTGTTTGTTTTTGTGCCAACTTACGCCCCCCTCTCCCCGCGGTCCACTTCCACCTGCTACGTTCATTTTTTAATTGTATTTTAAAGACGATTGTGGTCTCCGTTTTCGTTTCCACTGCATCTGATTTTCCATTTGCCGGCTATGCTTTTCATTTTTTTTTTTTTTCTGGTTTGTCTGTTCAGACCTGACCCCCTTTCGTTTGTCGGGTCCTTTTTGTTCGCGGTTTTGTTTGGTTTTGTTTCTGTTTGTTTGGGTTTTTTTTATTTGTTTGTTGTTGTTGTTTTTAGGGGTTTTTTTGGGGGGTGGGGGGGGGGGGTGGGGGCGGCATTTCTCGCCAGCTTTACCGCCAGTTAAGGAAGCAGTTACTGACGTTTCAGTTTCCCCTTGTCGTACTACCTCAGTCGGACACTTTCCGTCGTCACACTGCACCACAAAGTGCCATAGTTTAATTGCGCTGACTGATTTACATTCACTAGTCATGCAGTAACCTTTCTGTCGCAATTTTGTCCTTTACCTTCATCTAACTGATATTGATCTTTCGATTCTGCCGGGATGCGGCGAGTATACATCTGTTGCCGCCCGGCCGGGGACTCGAAGTAACAGTTGGTCTCACTCAAGCGACTTGACACTGAGTTGACGCCATGTATGATGAGGAAAGAAGGAAACTTGAATCGACTGCCACGTTCATAGACCATACAGGCCACTGACATAAAGTGAGTAAATTACTTAACGTCTTCGATTTTCAGTACAATTTCTTGTATTCCCTCAGCACTAGAAATAAGTGATACCGCCCATGTTTCCGCGTACTGTGCCTAGCTAAAACAGCAGTCTAATTATATTAAACCAGAAATATGATAATCTTCATGATTATTGTGCGATGACAAGCATGCCGTACTTACCATTATGGGCAGGACTTTGCCGTCCACTGTGACAGACATAGCTTGTGATGGTCAGAGCAGCCGGTTGTGGAGGCCGGCCTGGTTTTAAAAAAAAAAAAAAAACCCGAAGAGATGTCTGTTGCTTCAGCTACTAGTCTGTTCTCTGTATTTAAGCTTTGTTCACTGATGACGGCCTTACAAAGACCAGAGTCTGAAGTCTGTCTGGAAACTGGTTTCCTCGCAGTCCATGCACGAATGGTGATATGTCTTTAAAAACAAATGACTTTTCAGCCGCGTCAGTCTGAGTCCGTCTCGCACCCAGAACCGCTGATGCCAGGACAACAGACAAAGTCTTTATCCAACTCTTCAACCATGGAATTTGTGTCAATCAGCTGGTAGTCCACACTGAGTCAAAGCACGGAAGACACATCGAGGAATACACACTTAGCACTTTCAGCAACCACTGCTTGAGTCTTTTTTGGTGGTCATCAGTCGGTCTTCACCACACGATCCCAAGTCAGTACTAGTAACAAAACAGCAAGCCATGCCGTCGACTCGAACACTGATGTCAGTTGAGACCGCCTTCCTCAGTCCTCAGCCTCGACATGATGAAATTCGTATCAGTTTGTTGGTCGTGCACAGCACAGAAGGTGCATCCAGATCAGCACGTTCAGCAACCACTCCTGGTCGGGGTCCTTTGATGGCCGCTCGAGTCATTCTTGACCACACGACCGATCCCAACTCCCGAACTGCCAGCCAGCCATGGTCGAACGTGCCAGACTGCCGGATATGTGGGCGGCACAGACTGGTGTCTGACGGTCCGATGAAGTTCTGTGCAGCGAATCCAAGAACGCATCAATGCGGAACTAAATCATATTTTGGCGGCATGACTGGGACCTGGGCGGGCAGCACACGTGACTGTGACATTGCCAACAAGGTCTTCCGCCGGCCAGCCACAGTTTCTGCTGTTTTAGTTCCAGCTTGGCTTTGTAGACCACGCACTCGACAAAGACTAGCTAGGAATGTATGTGTTCCCCAGTGAACCGGGTCTAGTACTAAGAACTGGCTCTACATAGAGTCCTTGTTAGTACGTATCACTGATGGGCTGCACTCTTTGTTTCTGTATCAACCACTGATTCAGATCACTATTTCTCACTGAGCCATCGGGTCGGTTGCAAAACTGAAGTATTCAGGAGCGGTATCTTTCTTTACATTTACTATAATGCGCCAACCAAATCATACAATTTCAAATGACAATGAAGGATTGAGAAAAAAATTGTCTGATCAGTTTGACAGCGAATGTGAATTACAGTTCTACGAAGATCAGTTTAGCACGACCGACAACTTGAGCAGTGGCACGTTGCACCTCCCTCCCCTTTTTCTTCTTCTGCCGGGATGGACATCCGCGGCAACATACGGCAACGGCATGCCATGGAGTGTTGTTATGACCACCAGGGTAAAAAACGCACTGGAGTGTTCACGAGTCGTTCAGTTCAGTTGGCTGCTTCAGATCCTCGTGGGGTCCCCAGTGCCTGTTTTGGCACGGTGCGGCATCAGCAGCTCACGGTACATTGGCTAGCACTGTACGGGCGGTCACGCCTCCACGGCGGCCTGATTACGCGATGCCGCCACAGAGCAGTGTAATAATCGTGTAGACCAGCCTCCTTGGCCTGGCACAAGTATTCAGTCGAGTGCATATCGTGCAAAAAAAAACCAAAAGTTCAATTTGTCATGTGCTAACTAGCAGAGTGGTGCTGTAATTAGAATCACGTCTATCAGCAATGGTCTTCCCAAGTACAATGTCAGTTGATGAGCACTAGAAGTAGAAAGTCGTCAGTTTAAAAGTGTAGAATCGCTAAATAATTATTTCTGTTCTTATGACACACATTGAAACCATTGAAACAATTAGTGATTCTTGTGTTTTTATGTTCAAAACATTTAGATACATGTAGACTTTACGGAAAATTCCATTATACAGAATGCCTTTGAAAAAAACGAAACAAAAAAACAAACAAACAAACAAACAAACAGTAAGAACGCGTCACCCCGTTAAGTTGAAATTGCCCCCCCCCCCTTCCCGCTCCCGCCCCTAACTGAAACAAAACATAACAAAACACTGAGGGTTTTACCTGTTTGTAATACCAACACTCCATTCATCCGTGTTCACTTCACCATTAACCAAACCGTGCACGTATCGGCCGCAAATCAGCAAATTTTTTTCGTAATGAAAAAAAAATCTGCTGGTTTCTAGTTCCTGAAAATCTTGTCGTTTGTAGTTAAAATTACACCCCAAGAATAGCTACGACTGCTCTGTGAGGGGAAAAAATCAAAGGTCGAAACAAAACTCATAAAACAAAGGTTGGCATCTGCCCGGACATTTTCCTGATGCCATTTTATTTCCTGACGCTATTTTCTTAAACTCTAGTGCAGAAGAATAAAGCGATGAAGGAGGAAAACAAGACACAACAAAATAGACACCCAGCTCAAACGTGATGAGAAGTCGGTCCGGCAGTTTTCTTACGATATGCACTCGACTATGTCTTTAGGGCCAAGTGAAGTGGAGTGAAGCGGTGGGCCGGGCGATGGCGGCGGCAGATATTGGACCATGCACCGGCAGGTATGGCCACCCACGTGGGCCTGCGCTAATCAGATGCTGCCGCGGCGGCCACAATGCTGGAAATGCAGCAGAACGCGGCGAATAAACATCTTCACATCCCTCTGGAGTCACCCTCACCCTTCTACACGCTTTATCCTCCTCTCTGTGTCTCGCAAGACTTCTCTTGAAATCCATTCTGGTTGGAATAGAGCCTATATGCCTATTCTCCCCCCCCCCCACCCTCCACTCCCACCCTTTGAGCAGCCCCTCAGTCCCCCCCCCCTCCCCAACTCTCTCCCCTTTTTCTCTAACCCGTTATCCACGCCTTCAGTTGGCCCTGCCGAATATCATTATGCATGCCCCATCTTTGCTCACAAACTTACACTTCTGTATCTTTTCAAGTTGCCAGATTGGCGGGATTTGCCGTTATGTGGAAAGGTCACGGTAGTCGCCACGGTTAACTGACCTAACTGAAAAAGAACGAGTACAGACAGTCTGGCGCAGGGTACCCTGACCGGCATTGCTCAGCTGAACTCAGTCACTGATCCGGCGGACTGTCGTACCAGTGATTTTTCACAACTTACTGATCTGTCCCCAGTGAGTATACATGTATTATGTTCAGCCCTCTGGGAAGACAGAACTGAGGCACTTTGTTGGTTACACTGATATGACCCGGCTTCCACTGATGACGGACTGATTTCAAAGCCGGACTGTGACTGACGCCATATTATATATGGCGGGCACTCGGGCAGTTAGCATTACCGCATTCCGGAAGCGCCTAAAGACTCATTCTTCAGTCAGTCAGTGCCTCACGCCAGTAATCATGTGCAGCTTTTTTCTTTTTCTTTTTTCACTATCTTTCCTTTCAAAACCTCTCCCTAGTAAGCGCCGTGACTGAGCACTCAGGGCGGAGCCGTGCGCTATATCAAGTCTCCATCATCTTCATCATTACTATCATCATCATCGGCTGGGCCGGACAAATTTGAGTTAACGGCCTGCAAATGAAAGGAATTTGGGCGGCCCGCCGAGGTTCAAACCTCAGTACAGGACCTGGCCGCCGTCTGTAGACGGATGGCCATCTCAGCCGGTCCGCCGGCAGAGCATGGCAGTCCGTCGTTTATGTGAGCCACCCGACTTCCCAAACTGCCGTAACTGAGTAGCATAGCGGGATGACTGAAACGTTAGACACTGATAAAGTTAAACAGATAGGACTGACGAACGTTTGTTTCGTTTCATTGTTCCAGTTTAACTGTATGTTGTAGTCGATCAGTTTCTCAGTGGCTGCAACTGACTGAGTAGTAGCCGGCCTTTGTTCGCGTCAGCTCCAGCCAGCGGCGTTCGCCAACCATTTTCCCGTCCGCCCGCCGGTACGTGTTATACCTACCCCATCCCGGCCCCGACCATATGGTACCGCGTGACCGTGGCCAGGGAGCTATCAATATAGTTATGACGCCGCTAGTCAGTCAGCCCCAGGCCAGACACAAATCGCTGCTGTATGTTGGTGGAGTTGTGGTGGTGGTGTGGGGGGAAGGGGGGGGTGCATATAGTTGGACTGATACCGGGTAGAAACTGGGAGGGGGTGAGGGGGGTGTTGGTGAGGAATCAAGTCAGTTGAGAGGAAGGGGTGGTTGGTCTTTTACATTCGATTGTATGTTCGACACATGTCTCAGTAATGTTTGAAATTAAAACAACAACAACAACAACAACAACCTGACAACAACAAAATCAACGACCTGAACGACAACACCGGCACACACACACCGGGCACACACACACACACACACACACACACACACAAAAACGACAACAACCACCAAAAACCTAACCAACCACACAACCAAACACCACTCCCCGGCAGCGCCGCTGAGATCATGGTAGTCCCCCCATTCTCATTCCTCCCCTTCATATTCAAGACTGTTACAGCTTCCCAAAAGAAATTTGTCTGGCACTGATGCCAGTACACCGTTATAACCGTGATGCATAATATAATACAATAACGTATTACATAATTGTGAAACCTGGCATAGCGGAGCTCACTGATTAGTTACGGTGAGTTAAATGTTCATGTTCGTGTTGTGATTTAATCATCATGTTTTCTGTCTGTTCATTAATAATGATGACTAAATTACATTAGTGCATTCAGGTGAGCCAGCGCACTTTTTTGTCGTAGATATAGTGATACACGAAGTACAGTTCGTTTTTTTTTTTGTTTTTTTTAAAAGTGCATCCTGGCTTCAGTCCGTCCCCTATCCGGCCCACCCCTCAGTCCTACCCCCAGGTGCATTTTCGCAATATGAGCGGATTCGCCACAGTTTTTTTGGGGGGGATACTGATTTTGTCAAGGAGGTAGGAGCCAGCCACCTTATAAGCCGCCATCTCTCTCTCTCTCTCTCTAAAGGCAAAAGTACGGATGACAGAACAGACTGAGGCACTGAAAAACAAACCCAGACCAGGCATCTGAAAGCCAAGCGGAGATCCTCTGACGCTGACCAAAGCTAAGCAAATCAGCCCTCACACACCCCAAAGACACTCGCCTAGCCAAGCAGCCAAAGACACACGCCAGGAACAACTTGTCCTTAAGGGCCAAAAGCCATAGGACGTAAAGCAAGCTAATGATGATGATCTCTCTCTCTCTTTCTCTCTCTCTCTCTCTGTGCAAACTATTTTCTTCTGAAAATAACACTGTCACGGTCGTGCCTGCAGTGCCAGCAGTCTCACACCGAACTACTTCGCTCAACGTGGGTCCCACCGCAAAAACGCAAGCTTCGAAAAACACAAGCAAACATCTCAATGTTGGCACGCAGGCTGAGAGTGGGGGCCACCCTGCCTCGCCCGGAGGGACCTTTCAGCAGAAACATAAACACACATTTAACTCCTAATTACCCAGCTACAACAACGGGTGCGTGAAAGGTTCAGAAAATAAAGTTGCGTTTCCGCTGCCTGTGGGCATGAATGTAGTTTACTGCTGTCACACACCGCACAGACACGCACGCACGCACGCACACACACACACACACACACACACACACACACACAAAGGTATGCCCGTCAGGAATGTAAAATGCAAAAGAAATAATTCAGTTCCACCCTTCGGCCTTTTTCTCGTCAGTCTTAGGTGGGCCGAGACTGACTGACAGTAATCAATACATGCCAGTGATATCAGTCGACCTCAGCCTCCCAGTCTCTCTTGGTCTCTGTCGACCACCTCAGGGCTCTCCTGCCGGTGTGGTAAATTTCATATCCACACTGAATACCGCACATGAACTGCTTGAGGATCATAGTATCAGTTGATATGTGTTATTGCCTGGTTATGGGGTAAGGAAGATAAACAGGCAAAACTGGTATCAATACGTTTATGATTGCGTAGGCAATATTTACCTTATATCCCGGCAATACACGTATATATATATATATATACTCAAACACTGGGTGGACTGAGGCTATTATTTCCGCACATCATATATACTGTGCGGAAATAATAGCCTCAGTCCACCCAGTGTTTGAGTTTCGTCAGTCTCAGTTGAAAGATGGAGATGGTCCGAGTCCTTCTGATGTCATCCTCAGCTTGTAGTTTGACTCCGTCTCCGCACTTCAGTTTAGAGTCAAGCGACTCAACTGACCAGGCTGGGCACTTAATTGTAGCGTCATGGCCATCGACTGACCAGGCTGGGCACTTGTACAGTAGCGTCATGGCCATCGACTGACCAGGCTGGGCACTTGTAGCGTCATCGTCATTGACTGACCCAAGGCACTAGCCGCCTCCGGGGAACCTACTGACGTGCCGGCTTCCAGTTTCAAGCTGCTTATGCCGAGGGCACTTCTAGCATCAAGCTGCTTAGCCCCGGGGCACTTCTAGCATCAAGCTGCTTAGACCCGGGGCACTTCTAGCATCAAGCTGCTTAGACCCGGGACACTTCTAGCATCAATCTGCTTAGACCCAGGGCACTTCTAGCATCAAGCTGCTTAGACCCGGGGCACTTCTAGCATCAAGCTGCATAGACCCGGGGCACTCTTAGCGTCAAGCTGCTTAGACCCGGGGCACTTCAGTCTAGCATCAATCTGCTTAGACCCGGGGCACTTCTAGCGTCAAGCTGCATTAGACCCGGGGCACTTCTAGCCTCAAGCTGCAGCCCCTCACGGCACTGAAAATTTAATCAGTGTAGGCTACCCGGCTCGCTCGGGACTCAGTGATCCCACATCAGTCGAACCTCTCCCACTATCGTCAGTTTTACACAGCAGCCGGTATGCTACTGTATATCTTTGGTACACATACGACTACCTAGCTGTAGGTTCAAATACTGTATGTCAGCATGCATCATCAACGGATTTGTTGACACTCAGTTTCGAGTCACTGAAGTCAAGTTTCATCCGTATCGGCACGGTCACAGTCAGTTGGCGAATGCTGACATCCATGGGGCATAACTGTGCACTCCGTTCAGTCACTGATCGTAAGTTGGTGATTTTCTTGTCTGACACTCAGTGACAGCCTTACCCACATCAGTGCCCAAACGTTTTACTGGCTGAGACCGTGGTTTCGGTCGTCTGCAATGTGCGTATGTACTTTCAGGCACAACCGTAAGCTTATGACTCCACTGGGTGACACGCTAGACCGATGAGTAAGCGCGTCAGCGCCTGTCTAAAAATAGCCGCACGGCTCCGCGGATCACATGATCCTATGCGCATAAGTAAATACTGGCCGCATTTTTCCCGTTTAGGAGCGTTTACAAGAACTCTAACAGCTGTAATTTATCGAAACAAATGAAGTCTCAGATGTCTAAATCTCAAGGGTAGAAAGCTGCCGAAGCGTGACGTGAAAGACCAAACCATATAAATATAATTTGCTGCCCTGATCACTAACCCGTGATAGCTCAGTTGGTAGAGCGGAGGACTGTAGAGGTTGAATCAAAGCAATCCTTAGGTCGGTGGTTCGAATCCGCCTCGCGGGAATTTTTTTTCCCCCCCGCCACTTCTTTGCAAAGTATTTTTAAAATCCGCACATCTCATCCAATTGTTAGGATTTATTATCATTTTGTTTTGCTGTGTTCTGTTACACATGCCATCAAAAATCTGACTGGGTTGCCTTATTAAGCACACACACGGAATAAATGAGCTGTTGCATCATCATTGCATCTTCATTTAGTTACCCGTTTTTGAAAGTGTCCCTTATTTTTCTTGCTGTGAGTAAAATATGAGGATTCCCTCCCTCAAAGGCTATGTATGGGTATCTTTCCGTAGGAGTACCCTAATCTTTGGAACTATTGAGAGACAGAAGAGAGTACGTTCCAGCACGAAAGCTCTTGATTTGTTCCAACAAAAGATGACCAAGTGACTTGGTCATCTTTTGTAGGTATAAATCAGAGGTCACTTGCTCATCTTTTGTAGGTATAAATCAAGGGTCACTTGCTCATCTTTTGTAGGATTAAATCAGAGGTCACTTGGTCATCTTTTGTAGGTATAAATCAGAGGTCACTTGGTCATCTTTTCTAGGTATGCTAGGTAATCAGGTCGCTTGATCATCTTTTGTTGGAATAAATCAAGGGTCACTTGGTCATCTTTTGTTGGATTAAATCAGGTCACTTGCTCATCTTTAGTAAATCAAGCGTCACTTGCTGATCTTTGGTAGGATTAAATCAGAGGTCACTTGGTCATCTTTTGTAGGTATAAATGAAGCGCCACTTGCTCATCTTTGGTAGGATTAAATCAGGTCACTTGGTCATCTTTTGTAGGATTAAATCAGAGGTCTCTTGGTCATCTTTTGTAGGTATGAATCAAGTGTCACTTGCTCATCTTTGGTAGGATTAAATCAGAGGTCTCTTGGTCATCTTTTGTAGGTATGAATCAAGTGTCACTTGCTCATCTTTGGTAGGATTAAATCAGAGGTCACTTGGTCATCTTTTGTAGGTATAAATCAAGGGCCACTTGCTCAGCTTTTGTAAAATTAAATCAGAGATCACTTGGTCATTTTTGGCTCCCTTGTGTAACAATGGGAGTCTATGTTGTAACCCTCCGTCGTCTGTCTGTGTGTGTGTGTGTGTGTGTGTCTGTCTGTGGGTGTGTCCGCAGTAAACCTTAACATTGGCATTTTCTCAGAATCTACAAAGAGCAGAGTCACCAAACCTGGCATACCGATAGACAGCCATAAGACCTTTCAAAATATATAATTTTGAATGACCTTGGCTCAAGGTCAAGGTCACTAAAGCTGTCTGTTTGAAAATTTTACATAGGCATTTTCTTGGAGTCTACAAATGCCAGAGGTTTTGAACTTTGCATGATGATAGACATTGATAAGAACTTTACAGATATACATGTATTCAATGGCCTTGTGTGAAGGTCAAGGTCAGACAAGTTATTTTCCGCATTTCCCTAGAAAACCTTAACATTGGCATTTTCTCAGAATCTACAAACAGCACAGGCACCAAACTTGGCATGCTGATAGACAGCCGTAAGGCCTTTCAAAATATATCATTCTGAGTGACCTTGACTCAAGGTCAAGGTCACTAAAGCTGTTTGTTTTAAAATTTTGCATTGGCATTTTCTTGGAATCTACAAAAACCGGAGGCTTTAAACTTTGCATGATGATAGACATTGATAAGATCTTTACAGAAGTACATGTATTCAATGGCCTTGTGTCAAGGTCAAGGCTGTACAAGCTATTTTCCGCATTTCCGCAGTAAACCTTAACATGGGCATTTTCTCAGAATCTACAAAAAGCAGAGGCACCAAACTTGGCATGCCTATAGACAGCCGTAAGACCTTTCAAAATATATCATGTTGAATGACCTTGACTCAAGGTCAAGGCCACTAAAGCTGTCTGCTTTAAAATTTTGCATTGGCATTTTCTTGGAATTTACAAAAACCAGAGGTTTTAAACTTTATATGGTGATAGACATTGATAAGAACTTAACAGATATACATGTATTCAATAGCCTTGTGTCAAGGTCAAGGCCGTACAAGCTATTTTTGTGAAACCGTAACATTGGCATTTTCTCAGAAACAACAAACAGCAGAGGCGCCAAACTTGCCATGCTAATAGACATTGATAAGAACTATATACCCATACCACTTTAAATGACCTTGACTTTGAGTCAAGGTCATTAAAGCTGTCTGTTGTCAATTTCAATATTACCGTCTTTGGAGAAACTACAAATACTAGAGGCATCCAACTTGGTGTAATGATAGACATCTTATTTGAATGACCTTGGCCCAAGGTCAAGGCCATACAGTCAGTTTTGGGGAAAAGTGTAATATTGCCAGGAACTAAGAACACCAGAGACACCTTACTTGGCTTGATGATAGATAGTGGTAAGATTTTTTTACAAACATACTCTTTTGAATGACCTTGACCCATGTCACAAGGGAGCCATGGAGGCTTTTGCCTCTCTAGTTTTGTAGTGTAAATCAAGGGCCACTTGCTCAGCTTTTGTAGGATTAAATCAGAGGTCACTTGGTCATTTTTTTGTAGTGTAAATCAAGGGCCACTTGCTCATCTTTGGTAGGATTAAATCAGAGGTCACTTGGTCATCTTTTGTAGGTATAAATCAAGGGCCACTTGCTCAGCTTTTGTAAAATTAAATCAGAGATCACTTGGTCATTTTTTTGTAGTGTAAATCAAGGGCCACTTGCTCAGCTTTTGTAGGATTAATTAAATCAAGGGTTCCTTGCTAGAACGTGTAAAGACACTTGATCAGCACATACACCAGAAATGTGCACAACAAAACTGGCATCGTATGACTCATGCTACACTTTCAAATCTCATCACTTGATCACGCACACAGTGTGACACACACACACCAACTCACTGTGACATGACCAATCTTTAATGCAACATTGGTTGAACAGCACATACTTAAATGTATCATGTTTATATACCATCAATAGCAAATGTCACTGTCGCTGACAAACACTTGTATGTCTACACCACAATGAAGGCATCAAAAAGGTTCTGACCATGACGCTTACAATTTCAGACATGTATGACAGTCTCAACTGTCGAACTGTGAACACCTACTTCTTCAAGTTTTACTGGAAATGACACATACAAGTATCAATTCCTACTGGGACTTGTTTCACAAACAGCAGGGAAAAAAGTGTTCCAGGAAATAAAAAAAAAAAAAAACCCTAAAAAACAATACAGCCTAGGCTAAAGTTCACAACAAAAACTGAGAAAATGTAACTGATTATTGTTTTGCCCAATGACCGAACACAAGATGACGACAATACATACATGAAACCCTGCAGGATTTAACAGGTCATGAAAAACAGCCTGCGCCTTCCAAGAGATTTGTTAATGTGGCAGAAGAGACAAAGTGACTGTGAAACACCTAAACAAAGGGTGGTTAATTTAGAAATCTTGGGAATACAATACCCCCCTCCCTCTTCACACACAAAAAATTCCCCCCATTTCTTCAACATCCATGACTGTCCATTCATAAAAGTCCACACCTATCCAGTCTCTCTCAGTCCTCATCACAGAGTCCAAAAACCACACAAGCACACAGTGGGATTGCGAATCCATGCTGCTGGCACTGTGTGATGCAGGTACTGCATGCTGCGTCTAACTGTAGAGGTCATCATCACCATCCTCCCCGCCAAAATTGCCGCCCTCATTACCACCCTGACTGGGCCCCTGGCTGGAACCTCCGGAGGCACCTGGGAACCTGAGAACGAAAAAACAAATGAAAAGGATTTAAAGGATCTGGTTGGTTGGTTTAATGTCCTCTAACAATTTCACCACGTGGATCAAAGATGGGGCACTGCAGAAAACACCAGCAGTTTGATTTTTGTGTTAAAACTTGAGCCTGAAGCATTAAAATAATGCTCTATCTGCTTGACTATCCCTAACATGAGAGGTAAACCCGCATGTGAGCTACGAGGAGAATTAAGTTATGCCAAAATTCCATGACGATGTCAACATAAAATCCAGGAAGGACAACGCCGCCCTATGAATATGAGAGCACCACAACACATGAACTACAATTCAGCATGCCTCCACACACACGAGAGAGAGAGAGAGAGAGAGAGAGGCATGCAGTGAGCTGGTGCACATATGCAGTGTTTATGGGCAATGTCCACAAACACTTGCAGACTCAAGAGGTCAGAGAGGGAGTGCCAACGTTAGGGATGGTATTACAAGAGAGCTGGGGGACCTGGAAGCGGCATGCCACCCAGTAAACACACCCAGGTGTGTGGGGGGCAAAAAAAGGGCACAGGAGGTGTAAACGGACTGTGGGTGGCATCAGCTCCTGACACCCTGCTCTCTTAGCTGGTGTACACACATGGCTCCAGCACAATGACGTGATGTAACCATCCTGAGTGTCGACCGAGTACCTGTGTATATCTGTGTGCACCAGAGGCTACCCTGGCAAGAATGTTGGGCCACACTGACGCGCCTTTGTGTTGCCAGGAAGCCTTGCCTCATTTATCAGGGGAGGCTACTTGCACCTTTCCCGCTTTGCTAACAAAACACCACCATCACTCACATTATTTACATACCACTTCTGAAACTCTCTGGGATTAAGTGATGAGAAAATGTTTTCTCTCTCCTGCTCTGAAAACTTTCTGCTCTAGTTGTGTTTGAAAAATAGAAAGACAGGGAGGTGTGTGGGCTAAGCTTATGGTACAAGCAAATTCGCAAGACAGAAAAGTGTGGACATACTTTTCACAATTATTTTGCAATATAAAAAAGTACCTGAAGTTGCCACCAAAGCCACGGCTCTGCTGCAGGGTCTGTGCAAACATCTCATACTTGCGGATGTCATTGTCGTTCACAGATCGGCGAGCAAACTTCATTGCTTCTTCAAAGTGAGCTCTGGAGATCTCCGGGACAGGGTCATAATCTTCAACCTCCTGTACATGCATCCAAACAATTCATCAGCACAATCTGAACAAACGAATGAGCAAAAGAAGAAAGAAATAAAGACCCCCCCCCCCCCCCCCAAAAAAAAAAAAAAACCCAAAAAACCCAACAAAAAAACAGATAAAAGTACAGGGTTTTCCTTCAACAGAGACTTCATGATTTCCACAAACCGAAAGAGCCTCATGATAACTAACAACCGTTTCTAGCTGTAAACACACACATAATCCAGTGTGCTGCAGTAACATATGTAATGTACTCACCATATCAGCATCAGGATTCTGTTGCCTCTCTCTCTCGTAGCGGATTTCTGCCTCAATAGACATGCGGATGGCAAGCTTGCAGGCGCGCTGGCAGATCTCTGTCAGGTCAGCACCACTGAACCCGTGGGTCACCTTGGCCAGGTAGTCCACGTCCACATCCTACCACACACAGCAACAGCATACATGCAGAAGCACATTTCAACATTTACACCCCGCGAATGCTGCATATCAGATGACACAAAGTTATAGTAAAAAAAAGAGAACATCCTTAATCGAGATTTTAACGGTGTATCCCAGTCAGCATGCCCCTATTCTGCATAATCCGTTCCCAAGCTGCCCTCCTTGATTTGAAATCGATGTGTTCTCAAGTGGCTAGAAAGCTGTTTGACTACATGAAAGAAGCTAGTCACATCTAAACAGGACAATCCCTGACAGTGACAGACTTGGAAACATGCAAGCTTAAGATAAGCATTTGATTAGAACAAGAAATAATCTGTATTTATTACATCTAGTGATCTAACCACCACTGATACCCAAATCTACACATGAAGCTGGAAGAAAAGACAAAAAAGAAGTGCTCCCAATACCTTGGCAACAGGTGACTTGCGGAGGTTTGCCTTGAGGATGGCTATGCGCGACTTGTCATCAGGGAGAGGAATGTAGATCAGCTGATCAAGACGTCCAGGCCGCAGGATGGCTGGATCAATGATGTCTGGCCTGTCCACAGGGAACAAAGATGCACAGTTGTATATGAATACCTCCCACCAAACACATCACAGGCGGAAAAGCAAGGTAGCACAACATACTACCCACACCCTCTGTGCGTGTTTATTTTACTGTAAGGAGCAGACACTGTAATTTCCCTTTCGGTGGGACTGAAATTAATGTCTTATGGTTGATGTTTTTAATGCCTGTGAGCAACACAAACAAGAATGCATAAAAGAGTATAGCATACCTGTTCGTTGCACCGATAATGAAGACATTCTTCTTGGCACTCATGCCATCCATCTCTGTCAGCAGCTGGTTGATGACACGGTCAGCGGCACCACCTGACAAACACAAAGTGTACCCACTTATATAGGGGCAGTAGCTTAACTCTCTAAATCTGAAAATACAGGGACTCAGAAGATAGGTCCATTGTACCCAGGACATAAACTAACACACTAAGCAACTGGACCACTTTCACTATTACAAGGCAGCATCATCTCATGTCATTTTGGCTGTTTCTTTAATTTCCTTTGTTGTTCTTTTATTTGTGTGTGTGTGTGTGATGTGGTGGGGGGGGGGGGGGGATTCACTCCAACTGAACAGGAGCATCAGGCGAGGAAACAGGTGCAAGGATTTAAAAAATCTGCTCCAAATGTAAAATGCATCACATACCACCATCTCCCACATTGCCACCTCGAGCCTTGGCTATGGAGTCCAACTCATCAAAGAACAGAACACATGGTGCTGCAGCTCTTGCCTGCACACAAAAAAATTGCATGAATAAATTATTTCCAAGGGGCGGTATGAGTTGATTCCATATTCTTTCTTCACCACAAAGGTTGCTTCCCTTCCTGCTGCTCAAGAGTCCTTCAATCCACAACTGATTTTCGTTGCACTTGTTACTTCAGTTGTTGTTGTTGCTGCTGTTGTCGTGTGCGTGTGCACTTTCAATAGAAAAAACAATATCATGTAATAGTACTTACCAAGCAGATAAATTACACAGCACAACATAATACAAACGAAAGCCAGCAGCACCAAACAGCATCCAGATACTGACCTTGTCAAAGATGTCTCTGACGTTGGCCTCCGACTCTCCAAACCACATGGTGAGCAGCTCAGGTCCCTTGATGGAGATGAAGTTGGCCTGACACTCATTGGCGATGGCTTTGGCCAACAGCGTCTTACCACACCCTGGTGGACCGTAGAACAGTACACCCTTGGAGGGTGTCATGCCGAACTTGAGGAACTTCTCTGGATGTTCCACAGGGTACTGGGAAAAGACACACCACACCAAGTTAGAATACAATTACTGGGATAAAACTCAATGCAAACTGAGACAGGAACACACAATGGAGGAGTCAATATGTGAGACTTACATAAAAAAAAAAAAAACCTTTTGAGTGCACAAGGATTAGAAAATATCTTGGATCTTCACACCTAAGCATATTCAAACTATGGCGAAGGCAAAAGACTACTGTCCTTATATGCTGATCATATGATGACTTCATCCTCTTCAGAAAGGAAAATTACCAGTAACTGCCACTGAGCAATAAAGTTAAAAACCAACAAAAATCTTGAATTTCACAATGAACACAAAATATTCTTCAACAGTAAACCCAGGTAGGGTGATTCAAATTTGCCTTTCATATAACCTGCCAGCAGAGTACACACCTGCACCAGCTCCTGGAGCTCCTTCTTGACATTCTCCAGACCTCCAACATCATCCCATGAGACATTAGGCACCTCCACTGATGTTTCTCTCAGCGCACTTGGGTTGCTCTTGCCCAGAGCCCACTGTGAAAGTCATGCATCAAACAGACTGAGTACACACAAAGTCACTGATCCGTGAACACAATTACATTATTAAAGTTATGAATAATTTTAGTTTTACACATCTGGTGACAAGTGTCATTCAAAAGGCATTACTTGTGGCACAAATAATGCAGTCGACACATTACTTCAAGGTATTGTGGGAAATCCTGCAGCAGGTAAATGTGTGGTGATAAATGATATACCTTCTTATCAGTTAAGCCACTGTGCAAAACAACCAAGGGGCAGGAAAGGGTGAGCTGGTGGTGTGTTCACGATGTTATGTACTCACCCTGAAGTTGTCCATTGAGACTGCCAGCGAGTCCAACACCTCAGCATCAATGGTCTCGTCCTCCAGGTCAATGAGGTCCATCTTCTCCCGAATCTGCTGCAAAGCTGCCTCTGAGCAAAGGGCAGCCAAGTCAGCACCAACATGTCCGTGGGTCTCTGATGCAACCTGGTGTCATGCAAACAAACAGCAATGCAGCACGGTCAGAATACACACGGGCCTAATGTAAGAAGGAACAAAGTGTTCAGCCAAATCAAGAAATTAATATAAGTGCTAGGCAAGTGGAGCTAACTGAGACACAAGGAGATAAACAATGTGACTGGGTGCTGTTAATGCTGGAATAACAGCGATACCACAGCTGCCACAAAAGAGAAAGAAACTGACCCGCTCCAGATCAACGTCCTCGCCCAGCTTCATGTTCTTGGTGTGGATTCGCAGGATCTCCAGACGACCAGTAGCGTCTGGGATGCCAATGTCCACCTCCCGATCAAATCGGCCTGCAATGTCACAGAAATTATTATTTCAAATTCAGCAATTAAAAATTCTGTTTACAAAAGAACTGACAAAGCTTTAAACAGTGATCTATGAAAATGTAGGAGGGTCTTCTGTTCTTCTTCTACGTTCCTTGTATGTATGATGGTCAAAATAAAAGCAGACTGACCAAAGCGACGGAGCGCAGCATCCACACTGTTGGGGCGGTTGGTAGCAGCCATGACGATGACATGAGATCTCTGCTTCAGACCATCCATCAGTGTCAGCAGCTGAGAAACGATGCGCCTCTCCACCTCACCGTGTGTCTGTAGCACAAAAAAAACCCCGTAGTGTAGTGGTTAGCACTTCGGACTATGGGCCGGGAGACCCGGGTTCGAATCCCAGCCGAGGCAAGCGGGATTTTTCTACCTAGGTCGGCTCCTACCCAGAGCGGGTGTGCTATGGGCCCAATGGGGAGGCTGTTGCCACACAGCCGAGCTTCACCCACTTCACGGGTGCGACTTTGGGGTGCTTCCCTTGGTATGACACGTCTTATGACGTGGATGATTACACGGCCAGCACCGCAGGTGCCGTAGTTCCCGGGCCTGGTTAATGCCGGGATATTTATGACAGGAAGCGTGGAATGCGGCCCTGTCCCGCAGTACCAAACCACACGGATCTCCATAGCATCATCTTACCATCATCCGCATCTCCATCATCATGCATAATAAAAATTGCCCCAGCTTCCGAGCCGTCCGTGGATTCCACCCATTACCTGGGAGGAACACCACTGGAGCCGGCAAAGAATTGTGGCAGCAAAAAAAGAAAAGAAAAAAAAAGCAGTGATTCAAACTGAAACTCCACACATACTGCACTTCTTGCATTTTGTAAACACACCTACTAACCAAGACCCCCCCCCCCCCCCCAAAAAAAAAACAAAACAAAACCAACAAAAACCCCAACAAAAAACAAAACAACAACAAAAAAACCCACACACACACACAAACCCAAAAAACAAACCATCCAATATGAGAAATACCAAGTATATTACTAAACTGCACAGATGAACACCTTAAAATTTTAGGGAACTTCCATCCATATATATATATACAACTATGCTCTTAAAAATGACATTTAACAATATGTTTTCAGAATTCAAAGATACCAGGTGGCTTACATTATGCACCTATTATCTCATCAACACACCTTTTCTCTCTTGGGAGCGATAGCATCCAGCTCATCAATGAAGATGATGGCTGGGGCGTTTTTCTCAGCCTCCTCGAAAGCCTTGCGCAGGTTGCTCTCGGACTCGCCAGCCAGTTTGCTCATGATCTCTGGGCCGTTGATGAGGAAAAAGAAGGCGCCTGTCTCATTTGCCACAGCTCGGGCGATCAGTGTCTTTCCTGTTCCTGGAGGGCCATACAGCAGGATACCACGTGGAGGCTGGCAACAACAAAACAAGATGAATTTAGCCTTGCTTCTTTGAGAATACAGCTCCAGTTGTAAGGGCGTTATTTATAATTGCACAGTGAGGGGAAATCAAACGCACTGCATGTAATGGCCAAAAATTATATAGGCATTCAAGTGAAACCATACTGCAATCTCTTTTACTTCCGAACGTAACCCCTTAAAACACCTAAACGTTATGATGCACACAAGGCAAATACCTTGACACCAATGGCCTTGAAAAGCTGTGGGTGTCTGAGGGGCAGCTCCACCATCTCCTTGATCTGAGCCAACTGTTTCCTGCAGCCTCCAATGTCATCATAGCCGACCTCATTCAAGGCCTCTTCCTCTTCCTGTGGTCATTGAGAAGAAAAAAAAAAGAGAAGAAGAAAAGTTTACCAATCATCTCATGTACTTACCTAACAATTTGCCATGTTCTTAAGTTTTTAAGACTAAACTTCACTGTAATAGAGAAACCTTTTAGTCCATGAAATTAAAAATTCAGAAGTGGTTGCCGAGAACAGCAAAAACACCACTATGTGCACACTAGCACACATGTACGCAAATAACAGGTTTACAGTGTAAATTACACAAAGATACACGTATACACGCTTGTGAATGGAACACTACCTATTATTCAAGCCATTTAAATCCACTAGGCTTACAGATACAGGCACAATCAGTGATTCCTATACCTCTCTCTTGACTGGTTCCCCCTCACAGTGGATGACGGTGTCTGGGGCAACGATGCAGTACGGCGCAGGGTCTGTTTCAATGACCTTGAACTCTACGGCACGCATGCCACCACGCACAAGGAAGATGTCACCCTTTCTGATCGGGCGGTAGGCCTCCAGGAAGTAAGGCTTGAGGTACACCTCAAACAGATTGCTGCACAGATAAACAATGTATTTCAGTATTTGTGGGGACTTTGACCCACGACCATGGTCTAAAGAAGACTTCTAAATGTATCAATGAACGTGATGTCATGCATGTTTTCACCCACCACAGAATAGACAGAAAGTAAGAAACCTGACGGGCAACCACCAATGCATTCCCTCTCTATCACAAATACTAAAATAGCATCTGTACTTTCTGGAAAATACAAAGAATTCTGCACTGAAAATGTGAAATTTGTTTTCAGGAAGGTTCATGTTTTAACTTGTGTGTCCTTTTCCTCCTTTTTAAATTTCAATGTCTATCACTGACGTGATGTCCAACTATCAGTATGTAACAATAAACCTGAAGAAGTGTCTTTGAAATTATGCATTTATTTAAATGACACAAAGTCAGTCGTACATAGAGTGTACAGAGAATACTGTACACAGCATGGCCTACTTTACTGTTACAAACTTACCCTGTGATGCCCTCAACTGTGTCATCAATGGGCAGAACATGGATGCGTTTTCCATACTTTACATCTGGGCAGGCTTGAATACTGCACATCAGAAATAAATCCATTTTTAGTTAAATTTTACAGGCACGTATATACATTAACTTCACAGACCCAAGTAAAAAACAGGAAAATCACTCCTAATTCGTAAATTCAGAACAAAGCAAAACATGCTGGATGCCATTATGAAGCTGACCATAAACACTGCACTGTACTTCTCCTTACAAATTCAGAGAAATAAATACTCATAAAAAAAAACAAATTAAAACTTGCAAACCTGACAACATCCCCAAGTCGTACACGCAGGTTGTTTCTGACACATCTATTGATTCTGATTTTGTCATCTTGTGTTGTGTCGTCAGAGAGTACAATGCACACTGTCTCCCGTCGTCGTTTGCCCTTCAGCAGGACTGTGTCACCACGGAACAGCTGCAGCTCATCCATTTTTGCCTGAAAAGATACGAGAAGGAACATCATTCACAACTGCCTGATAGACGCCAGTACTGTCAATTTCTTTTTCAAAATTTTACTTTTATTAAATTTATCAAACAGGCTAGTAGACAACTTACTGAACCAACAGATTTCATGGAAATATCTAGCTAACTTGACCTAGATAGTTACCCAACAATTTGTCAGCTTTGCTGATCCACGTAGCATAAACCTATTGTCGAGAAGATGAAAAATGACACTGGTACAATCACAAAACTGCAGCGGTTACTATAGCCAGTGTAGGCCTATTACTCCTGATGAATGATAATAACAATAACTGGAAATATGTCACTGTCACACGATGACCTTGCTTTGTACTTGTAGGGTGAAAGTGCACTGCAGACTGAAAGCGAATCTGTGAGACACCAATAATCATTACCTGTGAAAGGGAGACAACTGAGTTGTCTTCATTGATGGCTTCCTCCACGAGCAGCCTGTTTGGCCTATCTTTTCTCTTGAGGATGGCTGTAGCCAGATCATCTTCACTGTAATCAGAAGACAGCAATGTTCAAAAGGATGCTACCGTTATGATCTTATGAAACGATTACATAACTTAAGGAAAAAGACATTAGTAAAGTTCTACTACTGGACTAGACAAATCTTCATCAATCATGCTCTGCTGTTGTACTGAAGAACCTTTGAGAAGGCCACCTATTGGCTGATGAAGATATCACAAAAAGCATCTTAATGATTAAATTCTATAATAGGCACATATACAATCGTTCTGAAGGCCGATGAGTCACATTCTGCAAAAATCACCACTTTTTGTGTTATTTTTTGTTTCCTGTCCATGGTGGTGTTCATTATACAAGCTCATGACAACAGAAACAGGATTCTTACTGCAATGGTGAAGCCTCCATCTTAGCCTGGACACATGAACTTACTGATCTAAAGGCTTCACACAACTCTAATATTTATACACAGGCCGAGTAATCACAGTGAGAAAGCGATTTTGGCCATGAACCACTCTTCACACGACACGTTGTTTTGATGACGTCAGAGACGTGTTTAGACAGAATCTGACGAAGAACTGTATGATCTGCTTTGAAGACTTATTAAATACTAGGTTCTTATTCGTTTTTCGCTAAAATTACAATCATTGAGCTTAACAAATGTTGCGATTTGACAACAAGCCGCGGGACAAAACGCAGTTCGAAGTCAATTATTCGACAACTGATCGAACAATGGGATACTACGTTTTTAACAAAGCAATTTTCCTTATAACGAAGACAACCCCGTTATTCTTCCGGTCTTGGGATGTTTCAATAACCTGCTCTGCATTACAGCCCGTTTCATGAAGTTCCAGCTATGTATGGTTATGTAATGTAAACGAAAGCGAAAAATCTCAACGTCATAAAAGTGGCCGGACAGGGGAAAAAAGATCAAACGGAAACTAGGGTTTTCCACTAGCTGAAAACAGCCAGAAAAATACTGACAGTCACGGTAATCAACTGTTACTGACCAAAGTAAACACCACAAAGCGTCTTTCCCATAACACAAAACAAATGTTACTCACTTTTGTTCTGCCATAGTTTCTGGACGAAAGCTTTCACACCGGTTGTGACGGAATGACTCGTCTGGTTTGATCAAGATGGTGAAATCTCGGGTAAACCTCGCGAGGTTTGTGTCTATTATGCATAAAAACAGTACAATATAATCCTTCTGTAAAACGAAAATTGTTTACAATTCATGATTCTGTGCACAAAATAAAAATCAAGGAACACAAAGATTTTATGCACTGTCTTGATAATTACGAAGATTGCCGAAAGTTTCCGAGTCATGATCTTGTGATGTCATTTGTGTTGACAAAATGGCCGGCATCAGAGGTAAGGTGTTTTGTTTTGTATTTCACGATAAAATGTTTCGCTTTTGAAAACAAGAACAATGCGATTGCTATGGTTTTATCATTTATTCAATTTGATTGTCATGATTTGGTGTCTGAAAAGTGTGCAATTGTTTATTCTATACAATGTGGCCGTTTTAGTCATCATAAACGTCAGGTTGTCTGCTACGTTACGCATAAGTCTCGTGCATGTATGCTAACCTTTATCATGTTTCACCGAGATACATTTTTTCTGTTCTGAAGAAAATTATGTATTTATAAACATACAGAATCTGCCATGACGTGGTCGCGCGCGCGCAAATGTGTGTGTGTGTGTGTGTGTGTGTGTGTGTGTGTGTGTGTGTGTGATAGAGAGAGAGAGAGAGACACAGAGAGAGAGAGAGAGAGAGAGAGAGATTGATTCTAATCTACATTTCTAGCTACGTACTGTAGTGGTTCGGGTATCGTTGTAGACATATGATGCAGGTGCAGCTGCTTATTTTGAGCTGTTTCCGTGCAAATTTGCAGGTGTCATGGATACAAAGTTTTGTGAATTTTGGAATAAATGTTCACGTTAATACTCACAAAACGCTGAATAATGCCAGTGCCAGAAAATCCAGTTATCAGTATGTACTTCAGTTCGTGAATTCTTTTCACAGAGTTATATTATTGTTCCATACTTTTGTGATTGTGACACTGCTGTACGCCATAAAATTATGTTTAAAAAAAATTCAGACAATGGAAAGTTGCAGTACGCAATTCTTCCATATCATATGGTGGCATTCACGGATTCCATTTTGTTTGAAAATGGTCTTTGATGTGTTTGTATGATAAGTTTTTTTTTTTTTATTGAACAGTTTTTATAGTTCTCTTGTGTTAATGTTTCATTATTTATGCATGCTGTTTGAGCATTCAATTTTCTGTTCATACGAAAACAGCTAAAATCTTTTATTTGGGTAGTACAGTTTGCTTACATCATTCAGTTTTTAAGAATATCTTGTAATCTGAAAATGTACGTAGTGGTATTCAGGTCTTCTGTGCAGTTTGTACTCATATATCTTCAGTTTCTGAGGGTTTGGAAATGACCAAGTAATCCAGACAATAAATTCTGTGGAATACTAAAGGCGAAGCAGTTACAGTGATGGTGGTAGTAGCGTTGTGGAGACAGATTAGTTTAACCCTTTTCCAACTTTTGTTGCTTGCCGGCACCCGCTGGCAGGCAACTGCTGTCGCTGATCAGCACCCCGAAGCAGACGACCAAAGGTGCTTGTTGGCGACATGACGCAGTGGAGTTACTGAACTTGAGAAATTTATATACATGTAGATCTATATCTTCTCATATGGGGGGCCTTGAAGGTTGGAAAAGACCCCTATGTCATGAGGAAAACCTCATTAGCATTTTGCGCCCCAAAAAGTTTGAATGAGATTGGTTGAGTAGTGTTTGAGGTGCATAGCTTTTCAAAGTTAAGTACTGCAGAACTGGCCTGGGATAGCCAGTTTAGGGACGAACGCCACTGCTGCAGGCTGAGCATCAGGTACTTGCTTCTGGAAGCACAAGCAGTTGTGATGGGGTTAAGCTTATATTTCATACCCTCCTTAGTAATCTTACCTCCCCTCCACCCCCCACCCCCCCCCCACACCCCCCACACCCCCCATACACACTCTCACGAGTGACTAAAAATGAAGCTTCCTTTTACATGTACAACAAACAGGGAAATTTAGGTAATTCATTGCGGTTATTTTCTGTATTAGTTTTACTTTTTACACAATGTCCTTGCAGAAAGAAGATGAAAGGCACATTTGACAAGAGAAAAGAGAAATTACAAGGTCAAGGAAAAAGAAAGAGAGAAAGCTGACATGTATAGTTTTCATTTCTATTGTCTTGTATGCATGTAAAAGAAATTATGGATGTGTTGTGTAAGCAGCGATCGTCAAATGTGTCAGGACCATGGTAGCCATTCGGGCTACCGCCCTGAACAAAACTGGTAGCCCCAAAAAAAATTCTGGAAGCCGGAGTGGCTGCTTGGTTCTTATTCATCTCAGAATTCCTGCTCGCCTTTCGGGCTACCGCTACCGGAGCTTTCACTCGCCCGACGGTAAATTTGGTAGCGAAAGCGAGCGGGCGAGCGCATTTGACGATCGCTGGTGTAAGCCACCAAAAAAGTCTTTTGGGTGTCTGGTCTTTAAAGAAGCTGTTGAATCGTCATCATTTTGATTTTAATCTAATGCAACCATTTTGTTTTTTTTGCATGATCTATTACGTGTGGGCTCATGGACACATTTAACAGCGTAAGTATTGCATTTGATCTTTATTAACATTTTTTTTTCATTTACCTTTTGCAACAATTTTTTAAAAAATATTTCATGCTATTGTTAGCTGTTTTGTTCAAAGTAGCATGATACATTCATGGGTTTTTAAAAAAAGTTTTTTTTCCTCCATGTACAGCTACAGTTGTAAGCGTTTGAAGAATGTCGGTGTCGGTCAGTCTGTCAGCACACTTTAAAATATTTGGTCTGGAAGTCACACACACACACACACACACACACACACACACACACACACACACACACACACACACACAAACTGGTGGTCATACACATTGTTTGAAATGTTAGCTTTTAATGTTGTCTACATGTACTAACTAGACATCTTGTTTCAAACAGGTTGATCGGCTTGGCCTTTGCCTGTGCTGTGGGTGTGACGCTGCTTGTTCTGGGATGCGCACTGCCACAATACAAGTAAATACTATTCAGACAGTCTCTTTTAAGTCTTTCTAAGAGTCGTTTGCTGCGAGGCTCAGACTTGAATAATTTCTAATATTGTTTCACTGTCCATGCAAGACATATTTATTATAGTGTTCATACTATCTCAGGATTCTTCAACTTCTTGGTACACATAGGAGTATTTGTTTAATAATTTCAGTATTTTCTTACACTGTTAGTGACTTCTGATCAGAATTGCTAAAACCTGGTAATCTCACAGTTCTTTCCTTTCATAAAATTCTCTGTTTTCAGCAACTGGTGGCCTATGTTTGTGCTGTTCTTCTATATCCTATCTCCAATACCTACCATCGTAGCCAGACGCCTCGCAGACAGTCTTGATTCATCCAGCAGCGCATGCGTTGAGCTTTGCATCTTTCTCACCACAGGCATTGTCATCTCATCCATTGGGCTCCCCATAGTCCTTGCACACACAAGTGTGGTCAGTGGTGGTTCTGTCACATCTTTTTATGTTCTCTTATGTTCAGGTTCGCTGTTGTCAATGGCTGATTTGTTTTTGTCATTGTGCAAACCACACACATATAACAGTTATTCGTAATCAGTGGTATAATTACTTTCATAGGTGGTTGATGGCCACCTTGTTTTCCTCTCTTTCAAAGCGCAAAACACCATGACTGTGCTTCAGAGTAAGGGGGTTACTTTGAAGGCACATAGTTGTTGTTGTTTTCCCTTGTTTGGTTTTTGTTTGTTGTTGTTCTTTTTGTTTTGAGGGGGGAGGGGGGGGTATTAATTCACCCTACCTTTTAACATAATTTTATATACTGGGCTTTTTCCCCGAACATAACAAAGTTTAATGCATTCTGTCGTTAACAACAAGTTTTGTCAATTGTTGCAGATCCAGTGGGGGGCCTGTGGATTGGTGCTAGCAGGCAACGTTGTCGTCTTTCTCACCATCCTTGGTTACTTCTACGTCTTTGCCAATGATGATTTTGATTACAACATGTGGTGAACATTGATCAAAAGACGCCTTTGCCATTGACTTGCATTCTGTTTTACACAGTTCATTTACGGAGGGTGTCAACCATGTCATTAGCTGTGAAGAGCTGCCTGCCTCATTGTGTTAAACACAGAAAGTCTTTGAAGTGAAGAGGAATATCTTGGAATAAGAGCTGATGACAGAAAGGTGAAGAATGTGTATTGTTACTTACGAAGCCATTGATGAACCTTGAACCGAGTACAACACTTCTTCAGTAAGTTGCAGTATAGGTTTTTTGTTGTTGTTGTTTTTTTTAAACCACAAGCTACTGTTATGTGTAGTGTGTAGGTACTCTCCTCGGTGCTGGTAAGCTACCTTCAGTTTTTGTACTTGGACAAAAGAAGGCAGTAACCTTTAGGGATGAGAGCATGAAGTACAATTTCAGATGGAGGATTGAAGAGGAGGGAAGGGGGAGAATTTAGTCCACAGTGACTCAACCAGAACAGCAGTATCAGGTGGGAGCATTCAGAAGTTTTACAAGAAGCAAACTCAAAATTTATGTGATGGGGGAGAAGTTTCCATGTGCAGACTTCTTCACTGTGAGGCAGCAACTAGTGCATAATTTTTAAAAAAAATATTACAGTTGCTAGTCTAACGGTTTGGTTCCAAAGCTTTCATGAACAAATTTGACACCACCGTATAACAATGGCATTAAACAGGTAAATATGAAAGTTCATGTGTACAGGTATCTCAGCTTTTGATTTTTTTTTTGCATGTTTGGAATGTGCAGTAAGCTTGTTTGTATTCAGGAAAACTGTGAAGTGGCCAGTTTTCCCATGTTCACCAAATCTCTGTTATTCCCACACTTACATTAGCTAGTGTTTAAACAAAAAATTACATGAGGAAACATAAGTTGTTTGAGTGCACTGGGGTGTGTTAACTATTTGCAACAACATTAGACTTGATGCATATCGAAGGTCAGGCGTCACATGGTATGACACCATGATGATATTAGTCTTAATATGTTTAGTCGGGCATACAGCAACGCTGTGGAAAACTTTTCTTGGAATGCGGTTAATCCGTGCATCAGAATCAGTTCCTTGGGACACAATATAGCACCTGAAACCATTGTGGCTGCTCGGGTTGGCGCATATGTTGTGCTACGTATGTAGAAGCGTACCGCCTACTGAGCAGACATTAGTTGGTTGCGGACTGAACACGTACTAGACGGCGCTGATTGGTAACTTGGTCATATCGAATGTGTAGTACAGGTATGGAAGCATTAGCCAAAGAAAGTCACATTTCTCAATTATTAGCAGCCGCAAAGTCACGAAAATGGTCGTAATGGCCTAAGGGAACATCTACTTATTTGGCAAACGACCTGATAGCCTTGCAAGCAGCAGTTTTTCCCCTGAGAACTCATTACAAAAGCTAATAACCAAGGAGTATTTAAGACCCACCCAACGTGTCTGGATGGAGATTTTTAGTTTATTCCTGTCCATTTGAATGTCCCTAAGAATGAAACTGGTGTGCAGAATTGATTGTATGTGTTATGTGACTGTTTTGGGTTAATTGTGCTGCTGAAAGTGTTGAGCTACGGTGAATAAATGTGTCTGTCTTTGTAATTTTGGTTAATCTCCATGAACCTAGTACAATGAATATTTTCAAGTTACCTGGGCGATTTTTAGTACCAGGCATTGTGGTCATGTATCAGTGTATGATTTGATGTCGGTGTATGTTTTTTTTCCCCCTTTGCAGCATCAGCCTCAAGTGCACAGGGTTACCGTCCTTTTAAGAAAACTAATACACTGTAAATTTAACTGATCACTACAGCTATTACAGCTGGATGTTAAAATGGTGTGCATCTTTGTTTGAGTCTTTATGGGTTCCTCCGTCAGTTCATCCCATCCCCTGTTGAACACTTGTCAAATTGTTCAGAATGTTAAATACTTTACGATCACAAATTTGATTTTTTTTCATGGGGGAATTGAAACCCTAGAATGGTATGCTGAAGGTTTGTAACCAAAAGAAAATATCCGCTGGTGTGCACCTGGACTTTATCAGTAAATTATGCTTGAAAGATTGCTGTGTGGCATTGGGAGTGGGAGGAATCAGGGCACTAGCCAGTATAATAAAAAAAAGTAGGGCCTTCATCTCATGAAACGGCAGATGATGCATACTGGGCTGCAGGACCTTTTGAAGCTGCATGTCAAGTATTCTGTGAAATTGGTGTGAAATGTTTGAGGTGGTGGTACAAATGTATGTGCAGTGTAAATTGGTCCCATTACCCTATAGCAGTCTTTTCATGTGATAAAGTACCCTGAATGAAATGTTGGATGCCGTATGATTCTGCCCAGCTGAAAGACAAGTGTCAGCAGAGCATAGAAGCTCATGCTTCAAAATGCAAAAAGAAAGAGGGATAAAAGCAAAATTACAACCAAACCCTTTGGGTAACAACTGAACTGTTTGCATACCCCTGCACAGCAGATTTACCAGGCTGTAAAATTCTTGTTGAGTTGTAAATAATCGTGTAAAAGGCTCTGTCACTGGTTTTAGATGCAGGAGAGAACCGAGAGATGTGTATAAAATGATGGGATGTTTCATTGTTTGTGAGAGGAGAGGGTGCTGGTTATGACTGAGTGAGCTGAATGAATTTTTCTGTGCAATATGGATGCAGTTGTTCACATCTGATGTAATTTTCTTTGTAAAAATGCTGTGGTCAGAATCATGTATGAGTACACCAGAGGAAACAGCTACACAATGACATACTACATTGAGAGAGGAAAACTCTTCAATAAACTTGGTGCAAAACCAGTGAACTAATGCTCATCGAATAACTGAACCCACCTTACACAATTGCTGACAGACATGATTATAGTTTCAATGGGGTTGATGATTGAGGGGCAAATTTGAATTTGATAAACATTCAGTCAACATTGACTGCGTTCTTCTAGTCAATGTCCCGTTCAAAACACGTGCAGATTTTGGAGTACGCACACTGATTTGCTGTAGTATCTGTGCACTTCATGCAAACATACCGGTTACTTATTTACTCCTACTACATGTAACATGACAGTACCAGAGAAGTAGGATCATCCATCACAGATGTGTACATTTCATCTGAAGAAATCATTACAGTCAAGTTAGGAATGTCAGTCACAAAATGTCATCGACTGTGCTGTGAAAATGAGCATTACCTACAGAAATTTATGGAAACTGTCTTGGTAGGGGTTTTGATACATGGGAGATTATATAGTGTAAAATACAAGGTAAGACAGAGCTTTCCTGAAACTAGTGATGTAAATCATCACCATCTGCATCTATCTTTTTTTTTTTCCTTGTTCCCACCATTCTCTCCTTACATACAGCTCAGGTGGATCCTATGGTAAAAGCGTGAGCACCCCTGATGCATGGCATGTATAATTTATAGCCAGGCATGGCATGTAGCAGATGCCAGTTACGTTTTCTTTAGTATTGCTGAAGTAGTCACTGGCATGTAGTTTTGGCAAAAAGGTATTAGGCATACTACAATGTATGTCATAACATTTCAGTCTCTTACGAGCCGAGATTACCCATTCATTGCACAGAAAATGCTGAAAATGGAGCCTCTGCTATGCTGTGGACTGTGCACCTCACAAATAGTCATCCTCCTCAAAAGGACAGTCGTTGACATTAGATGAAGATTGTTACTCTCGTAAATTGATAAATACAGTTCTTCCTCTTCGTCGTCATTCACTAGATGGAGATGCCAGTTGCCCGCACAAATGCAGTTGTCCTCAGAAGGTCCTCCAGGTTGCCTTTGAGCTTGACCCTCAGCGATAAATACAATGACTTTAGTCTAACTTGACTTCTCAGCCGATATTTTGACACCAGTAACCATATCGCCAAAACTATAAAAGTGACTGTTTCAGTGTTGCATGTAGTATAACTTTGTTTTAAGTTTGTTGGTACATGTACATTAGAGTCTGAAAGCCCAGAACCCAGTGGTTCACTTTGTGAACCAATTTGTGAAGAGGTAAAGGCCACAAATGAAGATCATCATTTGGGTACAGTGGCAGTACACAGGCCATGCTTGTTGGATTAGAGTACCGGTATGTTGCTTTGCTAAAGGATGAGTGTTTTGCAAAAATGGTGGTTATCGTTGCTGACTGTGTGCTTGTACCAAGGTACTTCTGCTTGTAAATCTCTGTATATCAGATCTGAATTGTAGCTTTTTTTGTGACTGATTCTCATGTTTTTATCAATTCAAGTAAATACTGTAAATGGTTCTTTATCACCCGAGTTCATGTGCTGAGAGAGAGAGAGGGTGGGTGTTTGGGGTTTAACATCCTTTTCCACCACATGCGGGTGATACCAAGGACGGGGCAACAATGAAAAAGCCAGCACAAATATTTAACCCCAGCCGGGATACGAACTCATGACCCAAGCGTTAGAAGTCCAACGCTCTACCATTTGGCCACCCCGGCTCCGCCTGAGTGAGAGAGAGAGAATGAATGAACCAGCTTTACAGACATCAAACACTGACAATTTATTCTCCTTCGATTTTTCCCCATCCGCAGCAGAATCAATGCACAAACCACAACATTTGGTTAAACATTCCCATACAAAACATTTATTTACACAAATAAGGGTCTGGAACAATTAAAACTACTGCTCTCTTCGTAATGATTCCACTTACATGCTTCCTTGTCAGTACATCACGTACAGAGGAACTCCCACACACTCCCTCCTTGCAGCGAATGCAGTGTATTGCACTGTGCTCTATCTTGATTGCAAGCCATGAACACAAGAATGGATGAGCGAATTAAAGCTTCAATAGAGTTCATTCACATACAGTCATCGCTTCTGCCAATGTTGCAGTTCTGCAAGACTTTCCTGCAGCCTGGGCATGGTAGTGGCTGAGTGTCAACATCCTCCTAGAGTTCATCTAGTATCAGCTATCAGAACATCTGAGCAGAGCTGGTTTCTGGCTTGGCTGCCCAGTAGTGCTGTCATGATTTTTCTGGCTCTGGCTGGTGAAGTCTTGACTTAATCAGCTGCAAACAGCGAATGTCACCAACTGCAGCCTGAATACTGGCAACCAAAGGCTTACTGATTGCTTTAAAACAAGCAGACACAATTTTCCACTGGTCCACACTAGTGCAAGTCATCCAAGTGCAACTTGGGCCTCTGTAGGTGGTGTTGAAGAGATGTGGTAGTCAGCCTCACGTTGCACCGGTCGCTGTAGAGGGTGGGCAAGCAGTTTGGCCATGCTGTCAAACAACCGTGTAAGGTTGGATGCCTCCAAGATGTAGGACATACCTTTGTGGTCAAGGTCACATAGACGTGAGAAAATCTCCTGGAAGCAAAATGAAAATATTGGCTGAAGAAAATTATTTGTTACCCTGGCCTCAGCAACAACAAACCTGACATTGCTGCAATGGACATGGCAAGCGCATACAATTTGTTGTTCATTCTGGTGCGAAGAAACATGCATAAAGAAACCTTGCATAAAAAATGAAGAGCTTGAATTTGGAGAAAGTGTAGCTTTTGCACATGATGCCATATCTTAACATGTTCAGTACCTATCTAAAAAAAAAAAAAAAAAAAAAATTGTACAGAGAGAAACAGTCTAATTTATGGTTATGGATATTCTTCTTTTCTTCGATCACTCAGACAGGCACGCCAGTAGTCCTGATGAAGGTTGCAGTCCGTCGGAGACACTCAGCCGAGCCGAAGATCTTCTCCCGCAACGGTGTGTCTATAGGCCAGATTGTCGCTCGTTGGTTCTGGTGCGTTGGACAGTTTTGCATGAGGTGTTCAACTGTCATCTGCGGTGCGCCACAGGGGCATGCTGCAGTGTCACCGATGTTGAATTTGGTGAACATGTGGTGTTTGAGTTATAATGTATGTGAATTTCTAGGGTCGACATCCTTACCTCACACTTGTTTTCCTCAGAAGGTGGTTCATGAACGTACAGCACATCAACAAAGAAATACGGTGATGCCTCAAGCTCCAGATGAACCTGAAAAAATCGTAGTATGCGTGGTAAATATCAAAACAAAACAACGCACGCACACGCTCACACCTGTTTGCAAACTGAACGCTGTTAGAGTCTGGTACATGATCTATCACAAAATATTTTTGAAGCACACTTCACTGGTACGTTGCCAGTTGTTCTTAACCACAAAAAACACAAGAAAAATATACTTCATTTCCATTTACTGTGGGGCACTTTACAGCAAAGAGGAAGTATTTTGAAAATAAAGTTGGATATGTACATCAGTGGTTGAGTTACAGTTATACAGGCTGGGTAATTTTCAGTCATTTGGTGATTTTCAGCCAAATTTTCTGCCCTTTCAGCCAAAAAAATCTTAGTTTCAGCCAAACAAAAGGAAGCAGGAAAAAGGTTGCACACACAGTCATATATCATGATACATTTAATGCCATATGGGACAGTCTAACTTCATTTTTGAAGACATACATGTCAGTATTATGGTAGTATTTTACGTTTTGGTGCCAGGAGGGGTAACTAAATGCCGTTAAAAAATGCTAAAATTTGTTTTCTTAAGTGGGGTGTTTACCCCGTAGACCCCTAGCAGAGCGCTGCCTCTGTACCCTGGCCTAGGTTCCAGTCTGTTTTTCCTTGGCAATTCCCCAGTCTGGTTATAACTGGGTGCAGGTTGGCTTTCCTGAGCAAGCTACATCGTTTCCATCCCAAGAACATGTCACAGACGTCTACAGGTAGATGCAAACAGAAAAACAGTTGACCGCAACAAAGCAAAATAGTAACTGGGAGAAACAGTAACGTAATTTAGTATGATACCTCAGGGTTTGAAAAATATGGTTCATGGTGTGATCTGCCGTAGATGATGACAACTCGAATGATGAAAGGCGGAGGCACCAACCGTACATCACCTTCCACTACTGGTAGTGCCACTTCACTCTTGCTGCACACAGTAAAACCTAACTATGTATAACAACTCTGTATTGTGTGTGCGTATACACGGCTATGGTAAACCAACATTTAAAAAAAAAAAGAACTTTCCGAGAACACTGTTAGTCAATGTGTGATGTGCTGGATCAAAAAGTGATGCGCGCACACGTACATGTACCACACTCTTTGTATAGCAAGCTTCATTTACCAGTGTTTGTTGTTTGTGTTTGTCAGTACTACATGAAGTGCATGTATACAAAACCCAACACCTTTTGTCCACTAAACTTCAATACTGGTGTGTTTGTTTGCCATGTTTGTATTCCCACCTAAAAAAGCTACATGGATGGGTAACATCAAGTCATATAAACTAGAAAATTTAAATCTCTCTGGACATTATTTTTCTTTGCAAGCTCCAGTGGCGATTTCTCCAGTGACATTTGCTACAGCGAGAGTACAAAGCTAGCGTTCGGCGTATATTAGTATGTACAAACTTTTTGCCGAAATTCACCGAAGACACTTTAGAAGTACTTGACAAAGTGTGTCTTCACTTAATTAAAACAGGACTTTTTCAGCTAAATAGATGGCTCACATCATTTCAAACAATGTGGTCAAATCAAATCCCTTTGACTCTTGTGACTGATCGTCAAACTCTTCCAGCACTGTGAGGAATTCCTTTGGCTTTGATGTAAAACCTTTAATCTGTCAGAAAGAAAACAGCAGCATATAACAGATTGTAATGGATAAACAAAAATATGGAGGGGGGTGGGGGGGGGGGAGGGGAGGCTAACTCTAAACAAACAAAACACAATATGTATCAATACACTTGTTCACTGGTACATGTCGATACACAATGTAGCATTACACAAGTGAGGGACAAGTTAATCAGAAGCATTCGCTAATTCTGAGAAAATAAAATATTCAGATTATGGTTTTAGTTTCAAAGGGGAACTTTCATTCCACTGTTTATTTCATGACTCAAATGAGATTAAAAAAAAAAAAAGCAGAAATTTACCAGTACTGCTGAGTCATGTAACACAGCCAACCCAAACTGATGGTTCTGGTTTATCCGGTTCTTGTTCATGACATACATACGCAAAGCCTTGAGAGTCTCAGTCTGTGCTGACAGTTTGTCCCTGCAAAAGACCTCATGTATAACTTAGGTTGCTTGTAGGGAGTACATGCCACTCTCCAAAGGGTATGACCATGAGTATGACATCACAGTAGTGTAACACATCTCTAATTTTCTGCATTTTTTTTTCCATCTCAACTGTTTAAACCATTGGATAGCAACAGCAGCAGAATTCTGTTTTCTGAATCCTGCATGTCCCCATTCTTAAGAGGCCTTTTGTCAAATTTTATTAGAATACTGGGCACAAGTGTGCGTCATGGACATAAGAAACATTTCCTTCCTAAATTAGGAGGAGAAAGAACTAAAATCCTGACTGCGGCAACACAGATTATGCAGATTTGAAACTAAAATGTGGAATGTCTGGATTATGCTTAATAAAATATATCGTAAGAGGCATTTTTTTTACCTGTCTTATAAGTAAGAGTAAATTTATGCAAGTTCTGTGAAAGTGCAGCTAACATACCCAACTCTTGAACGAAAAAATGTCTCACTCATCTCACTGCTGAAGTCAAAACAGAAGAGCTGAAACAGAAGCAAACCTTCTGTCAAAGAAACGTAATAAAAACTGGTTGTATTGGTGTAAATAAAACTTTAATTCAGTTCAACCTCTGCCAACTCCTAAGATCCCATTTGGCACTTTTATTTTCATTGCAACTTCACCGAGTCCTGCAAATGTATCCACTGAGCACATGTGTCAGTGTTCATAAAGTAAACTTGGACATGACAACTTTCCCCCATTATCTCTCACGAAAGACTCTAAGAAACAAACACCCAAACACGTACAATTTTTTCTGGGCAGTTTACTCGAGGACATTGTGGCTCCGGTCGATTCACGGGCGGCTCTTGTGTTACTGTATCCTCTGTGTCTTTGTGAGGAATATTGTCTAAATTGTCTCCGCTAACTTGGTTTGTCTGGTCATGAGGCGGCTTGTCAGTCGCGCTGACAAGTTCTGGATCCTGCTGTACAGTTTCACTCTCAGCATCGGTTTGGCTTACTTGCTCGGTGTCCGCCATGTTGTCGTCTGCAAGTGAACATCACTTCCGAGGAAGGGAGGTAACAGATTGGAAACGAAAGTAGATGGCATGAGCTTTCTGTAGGCGGTGTACACACAAACAACAACAATCCCATCCATCCCATTCGAATTTTCTATTGCGCCCTTGGGCTAACGGATGAACCAGTAAAAGCCTGCTTTTGCTATGAGCACTACGGCATGCCTACATGACTCCGGTTAAGGATGCAACCCAGACAGGAATGCCTGAATGGTATACCCATTGATTTCCATGTAATGTCATAATGGAGAAGAAAACGCTACAACCAAATTCTTTCCCACCAGAATTTGAACCCAGGACCTTTGAACCATTAATGCACACCTCTGATGAGCATACAGTGGGATTTGTGTGTTAGTGAGATAGCAAATAAATTCATAAAAAAAAGTAAGTGTTCACATTCTAAATGTGTAAATAACTCCCCTGATAATACTAATAGAGACTAGGCTTTTTGTTTGGTTGGTTGTTTGTTGGGTTTTTTTTTTTAAAAGGGTAATGATGAATAAGTTGGCAGTAGGTGGAATACACCAGTGCAGAACTGAAGAGTTTTTTCCCATCTCCAGAGAAAGAATCGCCACTGTACGTGATACACAATGCAATTGTAAAGGTTACCTATTAGTCTAAAAACAACCAACCACTTACACCACAATCACACACTGACCAAAACACTCCTGAGCATTCACAAAATGAGCATGCAATCAGAAAAGCAACACAGACATATGAATACAGTACAGCTGTTTATTTTGAAAACATAAAAAAGGGTATACTAGGTTTCAGGACAATGGTCGATCAACTGACAGATATATTTCATGGATCAGAGTAACTGAAGTAACCAAACACCACAAGCACAGGGAACATTAATTGACATTCTTCAAGGTCAGCAAGAAACATGAGGGACACATGTATAACACAGTTACTACAGTGCCTGCAGTTTTCACATTTGAAAGGTTTGCGCTGGACAGATCAGCAGATGCCATACGCAGGGCACATCCTGACATTGCTGCGGAATTTTTGTGTAAGTATAGACTTCAAGAATAGTGCAGGACAAGAGGAACTGTACACTTCTCCTGCGCTATTATTCAAGTTTACATGCAAAAATTCTACCATTTGATATGTGTATAGTCCGTTTGCCAAAAAAAAAAAAAAAGAAGTAGGTGTTTCTTTAAAGATATCTTTGAAATTTTTCACTTTTTAAGCACAAAAAGTATGCTATTTTCTGAGACCCAACTAAATATATTTTTGTTGGACTGTATATGTGTAGTTTTTGCTCAGTACAGACAGGATTTTGCGTCAGTTGCGTCAAACTCAGCCCTGTGTTTCGAGTGGATGTAGGTGAATCATGAAATTTGGTATTTTTGTTCATCACAGTTCACTAGTCACTATGATGGTGGAGGCTTTCACAGTGATAGTTGGATGGAAACAAAAATGGGTTTTGGTTAGGTCACTGGGTCAGGTACACTTTTTCTTCTGACAAAGTTCAAGGAAAGTGTATTGTTTGCTGGAAACTGGGGAATTTTTGTTGTTGTTGTTGTTGTTTTTTTTGCAAATGGACTATCCTGTGCTTTAGGCCTCTTCACTCACACCAGCCATCATTTAAGGTTAAAGACATACTAAACAGTGAAGTGTACAATATAAAAAAAAATTAAAAAAAAAAACATTCCAGCTGGATTACTTTTTTTAAATAAATAAATAAAGGCACCAAATTTCCGATTCCCAGCTTACAAATGCATTGTCAGATGCACAAATGTTTCAACACAATGAAGAACCAACACTGTTCTTTACCTGGTACACAAAGGCAGTGCGTGTAAGAGTTAAAAGGGTTCTGCTTAGCACAAGCTGTTGATAGGAACAGACTGGTACAGATGTATCTGGCACAACCTTGTCAGTCTTTGTACACAATCACAAGTTTAATTACTGTATTCTCTTGTTATTTACACTTGGCTAAATATGATGGTACAGTGTTATTTCACCAAAAAAACAACAGAGAGACATTATTCCTTATTGCTACAGAAAACAGAAAATTGTATTTCATTGTATTTCTCTCAGTAAAATTGTAAGAAATACAGGATAGGTACTGGGTGGCGCTGCACTGCGGCGATGCGCTTCCCCCGGGGGAAGCAGCCCGGATTTCCCGAAAGGGATAATAAAGTAGTCAAAAAAAGAAAAGAAAAAAAAGAGGCAATGACAATGTATAATCAAAACTCATTCACAAGCCACAAAATGATCAACAAGCAATGGCACACTGCTTACGGTTTGCGAACTAAAGCTGTGAACATGCAGCTGAACACTGAAAAAAAAAGGCACTACAGAGTCGAGTGAGGACATAACTGTTTCAGATGTTCACTAAAGTATGCATACAATGACTGGCATATTGGAAAGCCAAAAAATAAACTGATTAAAGCTAGCTCTTTCAGACAACATCACAACATGATCTGCCTTAGAAAAAAGTAAAGAAAAAAAAGAACCATATTCCCTGTAAGTGTATCTTCACATCACCCAAGTAGCTCACAGAAGATTGCTTTCAGTTCACCTTCCAGTGTTCCCTGATCATAAGCACCGACTAGTTTCAAAAGAGAGAAACATTACCAAAAAGACACAAAAATTTTCTTCTTTCTATCTGATAAAACTGACAGTGACACAAATTAAGTACCCGTTTACAGTTCCAAGAACATGCACTGCATCTGAAAAATTCAGCAGGTAAAACTGTCAATGAAGTACATGTACTTTCACTGCATCTTAAAGATGATATGTTCAAAATATCACCATACAAACAGGTATGTAAACAGGTATGTTTGCATCAAGTTCTTTCTTGGTAGCATCTGGTATTTTTTAAGCTTACCCGTAACCTTGCTGGGGCATAAACCAAATACATTCTGGAGAAATTGTTTTTACCACTGTTGGCAAGAGAAATTAAACCAATCCCATTTCCCATAAAAACCATATAACACGAAAAGTGTGTTAATAATGCACAAGAAGACACCTTATCTATAGCAGAAAACCTTATACCAGGACACAACTTCCAGAGTGAAATATGCCCGACGAAGGCAAAAAAAGTACGACGCAGATAGTTCCGTTTACAAGGAATACAAGATGTACAGCACTTACAACACTTAAGTTCACAGGAAAAATGTACCGCACCACCGACATAGAAATGGCCACACTTAAATCACAAAAACTACAACACTGGTAAAGCTGTTCAAAACAAGATTTGGCAACATGATTGACATAGACATAGTTAACAACATCATTCGGGACTTCACAATGAGATCAAGTAGCAAGTCAGCTGATGTCCTGGAATGACCCAGTCTGTGAAAAACGGCCAGACGCAACCTGCACGCGTTGCTATCAGACCTGTCCTCCCCGAAGGTTTAAAGACAAGTCATCACTGTGTCTGCCGTCTCCATTGTCCGAATCTCCATGGCATCTGGCAACTTAGCTACTGGACATGCAAATGGTGACTTGGCTAGAAGTACTGCTCGAAGTCCTTCTCGATAGACTGAAATCAAACAGAGACAGAAAGTTGAATTTGTCATGACTAAAACAATTTAACTGAAATCAGAAATCATTGTTATCTATGGAGGGAGACAGTCAATACCAATTATGCCTTACAGACAACAGAAGACAGTTGAGAAATGAAATGAAAGAAGTGGTTGGTCTGCACACAAATTTGTAACTTTACCAAGTGCTCTCTAAGAACTGAAAGCAATACACACAGAAAAACAGATCTTCATTTGTATTTCAGAAAAGAAAATATTCATTTGACAGAAAATAGTATATACGGTCAGGAGAGGAAAATAGCAGCAGACACACGCTGTAAAAAACAAGTCTGCGCGGCGAACGTTTTTTCACTATGTGTTATGTCTGCTGCGCGCGCGCACACACAGACATACGCGCGCGCGCACGCACGCACGCAGACTTGCGCGAGCCGCGTTTGTGCATGTGCTCCATTGAGACCTATGTGGTGTTCTCTCACTCTACTATGCTATTGAGTGAGAGTCAGTGGGAAAAACAAAGCTCACTACATCAATGAAACTCCCGCTTTCCCCGTCTACAAATAGAGAACTTCCGAAAAGTGACGACACACCCCCACGTCAATCAAACATGACGTCGGCAAACTGACGCTGATACAGTTTTGCGTCAGTGCGCGTGTGCCTTTTCTGCGATGTTTGTGAGGCGTGTGGCTTGTGTAAAGGAAATGTGCTTCGAGTACAAATTTTCGAGTCAACTGACGACAACGGCTGCAGTGAATTTTTCTAATTTTTTTGTATATTTTTTATGGCACCCCAGGCTAATTATCTATGTATAGTAGGAGCGATTTTGAGATCTAAAGTGTGTTCACCAGCACTTTCATCAGGTACGGCTTACGCCAAAAGTATAAAAGCGACAACCTCCAAAATTCACTCAGTTGAGAGTCCGTATTCATGCTATCTATGTCCCAAAAATGGAGTGGTTTAGGTAAATATTACGCCTTTAAACGCCAGAAAGCCACTTTTTTTGAAAAGGGCGATAACTCGCAAATCATGTGTGCAATCGTACCTGGATCGGGCCTTCTATTCAACAATCTTGATTCATTTAGAAACCCCAAATTTGAAATCGATCGGTTCAGTATTTTCGGAGAAATAGGCATCTGAACTGGGTTCACATGCAATGTCAACTCAGGCTCGGTTTACATGAAAACTATAAGAGCGACCATTTTCTAGTAGTGACTCTGTTCAGAGTCCGTATTCAAGCTATCTACTGCCAAAAAATTGAGTGATTTAAATAAATATTACGCCTGTACACGAAAGACAACCAACTTGTCTCAAAAGGGCGATAACTCCCAAATCACGTAAGCAATCATCACACGCTTGAATCGTCTAATGTAACATTTTGATAAATTTGGATACCCCAAATTTGAAGCCATTCGGTTAAGTATCTTCGAAGAAACGGGCCCGGACACAATTCACACACACACACACACACACATCCACACAGACGGCACTCAGTGAGGAGGAGAAGCGCGTTCGGAACAACATACATGCCAGCATCGATGACGCAGGTTTTCTTACGTCATTGTCAGAGTTACACTTGCATAATCGTCTCTGCGGGAGATCGGCAGTGACGTGCGTTTGTACCACAGATGCTTGCCTATGAACGTGGAAATTTTAGCCCGTCCTATTATGTTGTTTCCATTACTATGGAAACAACATAAAAAAAAAGTACTTACAAATGGTTCTGTGTTGGGGCTGTATCTTTTCACTGGTTGCCCATTCTTGTCGACGAGAAATTTGCTGAAGTTCCACTTGATAAAGCTAAACAGACAAAAGAACAGGTACATGAGACTGACATCCATTCTGAAATCACTGTAATGTGGTAAAACATTAGTTTTGTCTTATGTTTCTGACAAACTGGCTATGGGTATCTCATTTATACTCATGGAATATAGTGATCTACCACCATTTTATTCAAATTGTCTCAAGATGGATAATAGGGAAATACTTTTAAAGGAAAAATAAAATGCATCTCTTTTAAATAATAAACCTGCATATTCTCGGTCCTTTGGTTAACTCGTAGTTCGGGTGCAAAGATGCACGGTGTGATTTTGGAGTGACAGTGAAAGTTTTGAAGAATCTCTTTACTGGGCAAAATGATTTTCATTAAGTCGATTGATACGATATAATGTGAATCAGTTTCCATTGTTTATGATCATGTTATGATTATGGTCACTTTGAACTGGGAGGAAATTTCATTCAAATCAATATGTGGGTTGTCCACCTTGAGTGCCAATGCAGGCAGTGACCCATCAAGGCATTCTACGAAACAAGTTAGCATGGAATGCCTGTAGGATGACATTCCAGATGTCGATGAGGACCTGCTAGAGCTGCTGATTTTGTCCCAGGTCCCTCAGGGTTTTTTTGGGGTTTTTTTTAACCACCACTTGCCACACCAATCTTGTCCTCCTCAACGGCAGCCTGAACGCTGTGGGCTACCAGGCCAACATTGCTTAGCAGCATAGATCTGGTGCCCTACATGCAGAAAACACCAACACCACTCTCCAGCATGACAATGCCCATCCGTATGTGGCTCGTATTGTGACTGCTTATCTCAACCAGAGCAATATTCCAGTTCTGCCGTGGCCTGCTGCTTCACTAGGCCTCTTCCTAATCAAACATTATAATTATTAGAATGAAAAGAAGACTGAGGGACCTGGCAGAAGCGTCAGCAGCTCCAGCATGCCCTAATCAAAATCTGGAATGCTGTTCCACAGGTTTAACATGCCAGATTGGTGTTCACTGAATGCGCAAAAGGATCATCGCCTGTTGGATACACCAGATACTGACTTGAATATGATTCAGGATCGATTGTACATGTATTGATTTCAAATGAAATTCCCCCCCCCCCCCCCCATACAAAGTGATTGTAACTGTAACGTATACGTGATCTAAACAATGGAAAAATATTTTCATTATTTTGTACCAAATCTGAATGAATTTAAAACCTTCACCGTCTTTTCGCAATTCAACTGTGACTGTGATGTGCTAGTGCATTTCTGGTGCTGCCATGCACACGCCGCTCAACTTGCAAACTCCCAAAACACACCAAACGCCTTTGCAGTCAAACTGTGTGTAAACCAAGGAACCGAGAATAATTAAGTTTTTGCGTCATTTCAGAATGGAATGCACTTCAAAGTATGACGCAGAAGCACACTCGGTAGAGGCATACTGACCTATTCTACTTGAAATACAAAGATCAACAGCAGAACTCAAGTGGTTAATGCACTTACTCTCCCAAGGTTCCCTTCTGCTTCTTCTTGAGGTACTTGAAGAGAGGATCAGCATTGTCACCATTGACACTGATCTTGGTAAACATGTCAAACTGTACCCCATACTTGTCCTGAGCAAACTTCTTGATCTCCTCTTCAGACCAGGGCTCCTAAAAGGAAAAATTGGTGGATTTCTTTTTTTTTTTAATGTCATTTAGTTTACACACTTAGCTTTAGGTAGCTTGGGTCTGCTGGCCAACACTGACATTGCTCTAAGGTATAAGGCAAAAGAACATACAACTGCACAGAGTTAAAAGCCTCTATTTCCATCATTTGAAAATGTAAGATACATGATGCTGATACTTAAACATTCAGTATAGTGAGCAGCAGTCCACTGCTAAAGAATTTAGTGAACAGTGTGCAATCAGGTTCGTAACTCCTAAAAAACAAAAAACACCACCACCACCACCAACGAACAAACAAACAAACAAACAAACACCAAGAAAGAAAATTAAACACCAGAATTACAAACCAAAGGACCCTAGTGGGTCACATGACTGCATATACAATCCTACCTGACTCCCAAACTGATTACAGGGGAAAGCCAGAATGCGCAGGCCCTTGGACTCAGCATACTTGGTGTGCAAAGCCTGTAGCTGAGTGTAGTTCTTGTCTGTGAAACCTCATTTAGAGGCCACATTAACAATGAGACAGACATGACCCCTGAAAAACCAGCAAGAACAAGTTGACTGGAGTCATTGAAACTACTGTAACAAAGATAGCCGAAGTCTTGTTAAGTCCCTTTTCCATGACCGACGTACGTCGACAGACATCGGTCACCAACTCGCCCAGAGTAGAGCGCCGCTCTACTCTCACCGACGCGTCGGCTGATGTCTGCCAACTCCTTTTCCATGGACGATTTTCAGCTGGGACACGAAGTTCGCCGATTGTCGGGCGACATATGTCGGTCATGGAAAAGGGGCTTTAAGCACCAGCTCTGTGAAGAGCAATTGTGATGATATATTAAATTGAAATGTCTGTGAACACTGGTGAACCAAATCATACATAAAGTACACAAGAACGAACGCATTCGCTGTGACCCTTTTTATCACCAAACACATCGTCATGATTAAGTATGCAAACACCAATGGTTTATATTATTGTTATACCATTATTAATACTGATTCTCTTTCTGCTTTTGCAGCCTTGGTTGGGAAACAGAGGGAGGTATATGTATTACATGTGTACTGGCATCTGGAAAAAACAGGAAAACTTACTTGTATTTGCTCAGTGACACTTCATTGCCGTCAATGTCTTTGACATTGAACTCATGAATGGAATTTGCTGTCTTCCATGCCTCACCACCAGCCCCTGAGGCCTGCAAGAAGGATTACAAGTAAAGGAATCAATGAGGAAGACCAAATAATATTACAATGTACTGTATTCAAGATGAGGCTGAATAAATGCCTTGTATAAGACTGAATGTAAGTCTCTATCCACTAATCCAGGTAAATCCAGGGAAATCTGTGTTTGTTGTGACACACAGAATTGAACATAGTGGGTGCAATAGTCCAGCTATCATCTTTGGATAAACTGCATTGGAAGGGGAATGAAAAATACTTTAACACGGTATAAGATTTAGATCGAAGGGAAATACAGGGGATTTACTACAGCCGCTCAAAGAGCGTAAAGACAAGAACTAAGCATTTAAAAAGTGGTGAAAATGTCTAATTAGACCCATTCAGCTATAACATTGTGGAAAGAACAAAAGATCAGGGTTGCACATTTAAGTCGGTCCCAGGACATTGACCTATAAAAAATTCAAATGTCCTATTTGTCCCACCTCAAGCGGACATTTGTCCAATTAAAGTTTTTATGCCACTAAGTGGCCAGGACACTGTGTCCTATCACTTTGCTGTTTCCAGGACACTTTGTCCTATAGAAGCTGTGGAAAATGTGCAACCCTGAAAGATGGTTAAAAAGTTAAAAAAAAAGTCTTCAGCAACTGCTGCAGTTTACAGACTTGATCTAGGTCAACTGATCGTGGAGATACTTGAGCATAAACACCAACACACAACCACAACTAACTGGCACATGCGCCACCATGGATACATAACACTGCACGCGCACTGCATGTGCCCCTGACTGGGTGTGCTGCTCATGGCTAGTATGCAGAGGGTCAGATGACGAAAGGGAGTGGGCAAGAGGGTGCAAACTTTCCAAACTTTCCACTTTGAAATGATGTAGTGCAAGGGCCACTTAAGTGACCACTCCTGCACAGCAAACAGGTCTTCTTGCAATACACTCCTGTTTGGGTGTGATCTATATATATCTTAGTATCGTCAGCAAACACTAAAATTTAGAGATTCTACCTACAGACTGGGGCAAGTCATTAATAAAAATTGTACATAAACAGGGTTGCACATTTAAGTCGGTCCCAGGACACTGACCTATAAAAATTTAAAATGTCCTATTTTTCCCACCTCAAGCAGACATTTGTCCTATTAAAATTTTTATTGCCACTAAGTGGCCAGGACACTGTGTCCTATCACTTTGTTGTTTCCAGGACACTTTGTCCTATAGAAGCCGTGGAAAATGTGCAACCCTGCATAAAACTAGACCAAGGATGCTACCCTGTGGTGCAGACTTGTGACGCAGAAGACATCTTCTCACCAACCCTTACCTTCCAGACCTTCCAGGTCCCACTGGACTGGCATCTAGCCTTCTAGGCATGTACCCTGCCAGCTATACCTATCATAATCTGTGTTTATTTTGCTTTACTTTGTACTGGAATTCCGGTGATTAGTATTAATAGTAAGGCTAGGGTCCCTCGACCGGCAACATTCGCTGGGCAGAGGGTCCCATTGATTTCCGAAAACCATCACCCCCTGGGGAGAGGAGAGGCGTGGTTGATGCGTGCTCAGTTTTGACTCATTGTACTGCACTGCAGTCGGTTTCGGGATAGGGCCCAACAAGCAAGTCAAAATGACAACCGGAACTATCTCTACTATTCCACACTTACCCGACGGACAAACAAAAGCACCAGCACACCCCTTGAGGACTTGTGCGCAGCAACTTTCGTTTCGCTTTGATTTTACGTAATCCTAGATGCGTATTCCTCTACTTTACTAGTTCGCTGAGAAGCGTATACGTATAATTTCTGACACTATGTCAAATTTGTTTTCTCACCATGGTGCTTGCACTAGCTGACGTTCCCACGGTTGCGGCTGACAGCGCGATGACACGGCACACTGTACTTTTTGTCAAGCGATAGACCTGGGTCAACATTGCTAACGGAGCGAAAAATATGGTTTCGTAAATAAAGGACATTTGGTTCAGTAAAATACCCATAAACGACACCATAACAATTTTGTCTGAGTTTAGTGCATTTAAATGAAGTGAAGAATATATACCGGGGAAAAAAACTTGTCCTTGAAATGCGTAACTATCTTTGATGACAGCTTTACTGTTTGTATTTTCATGGCTGCGTCCATGTGTTTCGTGAATGAGAATTACAGTATCTCGTTGTAACGTCAAAGTATTCACAAACAATGGACGACGAACAGGAAACTTACAAGCTTTGGAGGATAAGGAAGACAATAATGCAGGTACGTGTATCACAAGTCGATCTTTTCGTAAATCTGCTTGCACTTGCCTGCGTGGAATAGCGTTATTGTGAAGCGTGTGATCTTGTTTAGCAAAACAGAAATAATAATTATAATAATCCCATTTCCAGTTTCTCCGGTTTCCTTCAGATTTAGGATGAGACTGTTGGATGGATTATACTTTATAAATGACAATTTTGTCCAGCAGCAGGTTGTGAATGGGTGCTCTAGAAGTAGAAACGATCACTCAAGGTTTGATGTAGTGGGTTGCGCATGGTGTCATTGGTGATGTTGCTGGCCATCTCCTTCATCACAACAAACGCCAAACAGCATGATATGTATGCAATTCGGCATCAAACTGTGTTGCTGGGTGCCCCTAACCTTTTGACTTACCATCCCAGCTTCTGGTTTTATTATTTTAATCATATTTCCGTATATTTGCCATGTTTTGTGTTTGAGCTGATGGTTTCATTTCATTGGCAGCTTTGCCATGACCGAGGCTATCTGGTGACACAAGAGGAGTTGGATCAGACCCTTGACAACTTCAAGGAAACTTTTGGAGATAAACCAAGGTTGTCTGTCTGTCTGTCTTCTCTCTCTCTCTCTCTCTCCCCCATCTAATCATTGCATACATGTTCATCTGATGTCTTACACATGAAGACTTTTAATGTATGGAATGGCAGAAAATGAAACTATATATGTATCATTTTTTTGTGTAAATACTTTTCCATCATATGGAGCTTTAGTTGTTTACCGATGTGTAGATCATCAAACCACGTCTAGTAGATCATGCTTGCAGCACAGGTATGAAGGTCAAAATGTCTTCTTTCTGCCTACTTCAGTGAAGGAAAGCCACGACGAAAAGATTTGATCGTGCTGGTTGCTCATAATGATGACCCTACAGGTAAAATAGTCATTATTAATGATAATAATGATAATACCTAAAGAAACCAGTAACTAAATCTGAAAAGAGTATAAACCCATTTAAAAAAAAAAAACACACCTCAAAACAATACAAACAAAGTGACCAAAGCAACAGCCGCCTGTTACTTGGACCACATACACCCTTACTGCTCACTCGTCTGTATGATAGTGCTGTTTGTATCTCCAGTTGTATGTGCAGAAGCAAGGCAGTTAGAAAAATTTGTTTAAAATGCCACAACCGCAAATCAGATGGAAGAAATCTTGTGCTTTTGCAGTTGTAGTAAGGGCCTTTTAAACACTCTTCTGTGAAGAGGGGGTGGGGGGGGGGGAAGCTACCATATATGTGTTTAATATGTATGGATTTATATACATGTCTAGATAAATTAATGTAGGGGTGCGTGTGTGTGTGTGCGAGCCAGAAGAAAATTTTCTGCCATCGACAGACAATAAAGTTATATTGAATTGAATTGAATATAATATATTGAATTTGAAGTGGTTAGGGTTGAAATCACCACAGTGGTGTGATACAGGTTCGGGCAGTGCCCAGTGGATCAGCTTGGTTGGTTTTCTTTATCCTTTCAGACCAGATGTTTGTGTTTTTCCCTGATGAGCCCAAGGTCGGTATCAAGACCATCAAAGCTTACTGTCAGCAGATGCAGCAAGACAACATCATGAGAGCCATCATTGTTGTACAGACTGGCATGACTCCGTCAGCCAAACAGGTACCCGTTTCTTTGTCTGCCGGTCTGTCTTACACACGCAGGGCTGCCACTCTTCCTCCTGTGGCCGGATTTCCGGCTTTTTGAACCGGCTGTGAAGAGCTTTCCGGCTTTTTAAAGCCTTTTTCGGCTTTTTTGGCCAAAAAATCGCGAGTCTGTCTCTATCGATGGACCGTCGGCCTTCCCGGGTAAGGTGCATTTTGCGCCTCATATTCTCATATTCAGGGCTGCCAGTCTTCCTGCTGTGGCTTTTGAACCGGCTGTGAAGAGGTTTCCGGCTTTTGAAAGCGTTTTTCGGCTTTTTAAAGCGTTTTCCGGCCAAAAAATCGCGAGTCTGTGTCTATCTGCGCTGGTCTGTCAGTTTTTCCGGGTAAGGTGCATTTTGCCCCCCATATTCGGGAAAAACATCGCGAGTCTGTGCCTATCACAGCACAGTACCCCCCCCCCCCCCCCCCCCCCCCCCCCCTCCCCCCCACCCCCCCCCCCCCCCCCCCCCCCACCCCCCCCCCCCCCCCCCACTTTTCACTTTCTTTGGGCCTGCTTTTCCAGCCACATTGTGAGTCTGTGTCCATCAGCACAGCACCCGAAACCCCCCCCCCCCCCCCCTCGCTTTTCACTTCCTTCGGGCAAAGTCCTTCCTTCCTTCCACTAGCTCTCTGGAGTCTGGCTTTCCTTCCATTCAGATTTTGAGGGTCAATTTTCAGGCTTTTTGTCTCTCAGAAAGTGGCAGCCCTGCACACGCACGCGCACACACACACACACACACACACACACACACACACACACTGCAGGCAGTTTTCCACAATTGCTCTTGTTTTTGTTGTTGTTGTGTTTGCTCTTCTTTTTCAAAACCTGTTGTGGACATTTTTGCATGTAGACATCACTGTAGTGAGTGTACCTTATACCTCCGGTCCAGTTCAGAAAAACTTCTCACCATCTCCCGTGTGAACTTACATTTGGCAGGAGGTCCTTTCAGTACCAGGTCCCGAGAATTTGGAATTCACTTCCTCTACATGTCCGTCGGTCTCCATCTGTCACAGTTTTTAAAAACAAACTAAAAACCCACTTCTTCTAGTCAGCCTTCTCTCCCTCTTAGTTAATTAGCCGTGAAATGGTCTTTGTTGCTTGCGCAACTCTATCCATCTGTAAATTTTTATACTCATCCCCCCCCCGCCCCCCCCCCCCCCCCCCCCCCCCCCACCAGCTCATTTTATCGAGATCCCAGCTGTATGTTATGAAAGTGGTGTGTGTGTGTGTGTGTGTGTGTGTGTGTGTAGAGCGCTCTGAGCCAGCGTCTGCTGGGATACTGTGCTATATAAAAGCATTTTTTTTTTTTTTTAGTTATACATACCTTTTCTCATGTTTGAAAATTACGTTTTGTCTCTCCAGGCTTTGGTTGAAATGGCCCCTAAGTATATCCTGGAACAGTTCATCGAAACAGAACTTCTTGTCAACATCACAGAACACATGGTTGGTAGATCTGCGTTTGTCTACATGTATTAGTATGTGTCTTGTTTGCCAGCACCTGAATACAACCATCTTTCCTTTGTTAAACCACATACTGACATAGCTGCAGAGCAGAATTAATACAGAAATCACTATTTACATTGCACTATACCTTTGAAAAGATTTTGTTGGCCATTGCAACAGATTGTTGTTAAGTCAAACAGGTGTGTGTGGGGGGGGGGGGGGGGGATAGGGGGTTTGGGTTTATATATATATATACATAGAAACATTGTGATTTGTTGCTCAGATTATATCTATACATTTAATTACCTGTTGTGTTATCTGTTTGTTCCATGATGCGTTTGTGTTTGCAGCTTGTCCCTGAGCATGTTGTGATGACGCCTGAAGAAAAGACAGAGCTGCTTGCAAGATAGTATCCTTTCATGAATTTCACCTGTACTTGAACTTTTCGTAAATTTGCAGCCTGTAATATTGAAGAATCCATGAGGTCAGGACAAACCCATTGTTTTTGTGGGCAGGCAAACTCCTCACTTAGGCTATTTTAAAGAAACCAAGTACACTCTCTGGCACACTACGTAGGCTGCCCTGACAAGATACAGGCCTGCCACATCAGCACATACTTCACACATTCTACAGACACATTTCTTCAAGTTACTCTACATGCGTCTGGCACCTTTACATTCTTAGAAATAATCTGAACTGTTTTGTTGACGTATGCTTTGTCGGTTCAGCAGTACAGTCCCCCCTTTTTTTTTTCCTTTTTTTTTTTAAATATGACTGTAATAGTGTATTCAGAAGGTACAAGGAAGGAAAGCACATAATAGATCCTTAACCTACTTCTTAGCAAACTGAAAGAATCTCAGCTGCCAAGAATACAGCAAGGGGACCCTGTGGCACGATACTTTGGCCTGAAGAGAGGACAGGTAATTTCCATTTTAGTCTTGTTTGTGCTACCTTTTGTATTCTTAGTTTTGGCATTCTTAGGTAGAGAAATACTGATGGAAAACCCTATGCCCCTATGACTTCCACTTCTCAGCCCTGGTTATATTATTTTTCTATGCTGTTTTGTACAAAATATACAGTAACCATCTTGCTCAATATATTTGCAATTTACAGGTAGTCAAAATCATCCGACCCAGTGAGACAGCAGGTCGTTATGTCAGTTACCGGCTACTGGTATGAGGTTCGGCCATTTGCATCCATTGCACTGCCTTTTATGCTGATACATCCTGTGGAAGGAACCAAGCAAACAGACTTTGGATAAAGTCTACAAAGCATGAGTTTCTGCTGAGACTGATACAGGCGGTTACTGAAGGACTCTTGTCTGGTTTTAAATGCATGTGCCTTGCATTGCCATCAAGTGAAGTGGGACTGATCTACTGAATTATTGTGTCTGAAAGAGTGCATCACTTGAACATATTTTCAGCAACTGTGTATGAAAGATGTGTACTGCTGTTGACAGAACATTAAATATGGATCCTTAGCAGCAAATATCAGCTTTCTTTGACAACCTTTGGTTAAGCTTGCTTGCTGAGTCATGAGCATTAAAATTACATACATGATTGTTTATCCAAACAGATGGAGATGAAATTTGGTACATGTACGTCCAAGCGAGTTTATTTTGTGCATCAGATGTCCTTCAGAATAAAAACAATACTTTGCAATGCTGAAGACATTTTTCATGCATTCCAGTGCATATGAAATGAATTTGCACACTCTGTCACAGTTAGTGCTGTGAATGTCAGACCCTGAAAGGAGATTGCCTTGTAGTTGTACTGTATGTTGTAGTGATCAAGGTTGTGGACACACACCAACCTAAACCACATTGTGTTCAGTTTCAATCGTGACTGCATGACAAATGAAGTTTTAGATTTGAAAAAAAAATTAACGTGGATTTTTATTTTGATGATACTTTGGCTGCGCATTTTTAGAGACTGTTGCAGGTGTTTGGACAGAGGTTTTCTTGTATTTTGTTTCTTGTGAAAGGAGATTTGCATAGGTCGCGATGACACAGATACCTATGTATAGATTAATGTCTTGTCTGAGAATAGAAACAATGGTACATTGTTTTCTGAGACTGACTTTATCAATCCTTCATCATGACAGACATCGGGGATCTAAATCATGGTTAAAACATTTGTTCTTGAATTAGTTCAAGTTTTTTGTATGTTTGTTAATTGTCAGTGTTTAAGTTTGTCTGGAAGCTCAATGCAGAATTGAGAAGTAAAGAAAACTCTCTCTGATGAAATACACCTTTGCTTTTGTGATCATCTGCACGCTGAAAATGTGTTTGTGCACGTGTGTGTGTGTTAATTAATGAGTTTAAGGGGTGTTTACAGGCTACGCGACGGTATTAGCTTCCGGGGCATGTAGTAAGAACTCGGCTAAATATAGTATAAAATCTTTGCCCCTTTTAAAATTTGTGTGCATAGTAAAATATGGCAATCTGGTGCTTTTTGTTGGCTTTGTAAACAAGTTTCATGCCAGGTAATAGTAAAATTAGGGAAAAATGAGGCTGGCTTGTGGACTATTTGTATTCATGCGCGGCTGGCACAGGAGCCAGCAGACGACCGTGGAATGAGGGGGTATGTGGTCGCTGCCAACATTGCCAAAAAACGGAATATTGGAATTTGTTTAAATTTCCTCTACGCATGAGTCTATGGCTGCCTGATTTTTGTGAATTGTTTTGTGAATTTTAAAGCATTTCTAGGGTGTCATCTGCAGCGTTATGTGTAAGAGGAATATATAGCGTTTTCCTCCAGATTTGCATCTGTGTAACGTAGCCTATAGACGACCCAAAAGTAACACCAGGTGAGTGAACAGGAAGGATGGAGTGGGCCGGAGTACACCCACACACCCCCGCCCCCCCCCCACCCCCCTCACACACACACACAGGGCTGTCACTGACACTGTCACACGCACGCACGCACGCGCGCGCGCGCGCGCACACACACACACACACACGCCACGGCTTTCGTGGTGTTTGTGATGATGGTAGTAACTGGCACAACGACTGAGGTGGCAATCAGTTGGGTTGGTACGGTGGGGGGGGGGGGGGGGTAGCAAAAGGAGGGGTGGTGGTTAGGATTCATGAAATCATCTATACATGGAATGCATTGGTGAATTAATGTATTATTAGTGTATCTCTGTATCCCACAGTTTGTATGTATGTATTCATGTATGCCGGCATGGATGTTTGTAAAGTGGCGTTCCTTTTATATTGCCATTGTAAGGCCCCCTGAGCCGCATCTGGAGGCAGGGCACCAAATAAATCAACATTGTTATTATTATTGTTATAGTATTATTCGAGGGTGTGTGGAAACCAGATGTGATGAACCATTGTCATTTGGAACCAGTGTGAGAGACTGGGGATCCTAAGATTTTGAATAATTATACAATAATTATATTTATTTCCCCTCGATATTCCTTACTCCTTATAGATAGGATTTTCGCCTGCAATTTTAGACACGCTTAATCGACCGCAGTTTCAATGGAAACCTCATTACGTTATGTCTGCTATGAGGCTTTCACGTTTGATATAGATGGTGGCTCGAGGCGGGCTTTGGCATTCCTTAGTTCTAGACTTTGAGATGTGAGTTCCAACTACATGAGGGACCATCGTCTTGACGACCAAATTTTGTGCTGCAGATCTGCCTTCCTGTCCAAAACTGCCACCACTACCGACGGCGGCGACAGCTCTGAGTACGCTGCCGACGACACTGCTGTAGATGATACGCGGTTTCCCGTGCTGCCCAAAGGGCGTGGCCGACATCGGCGGGTAAGACCCTGTTATGTCAAGGCTGGTATTATCGTCTGCCTCATTTGCGCTGAAACGACGACGCTGCTGTTACTGGAATGGTTTTTCCGCTTATGGGGGTCAAGATCTGAAGGTTCTACGTTCCTGGCCTGCTCTGTGCTGTTTTCGTGTGCGGGCCATCTTATCAGGTATGCGTGAGTCCGTGGCCGGGTTATATAGTCTATGTGCTGTTTGCGTCATTTTCTTCTTTTGAATACGTCCGAGGATAGGTGTCGTTAACTTTATGCATAGACTATAGTGTACTTTAGAAACAACAACAACAACAACAAAAACCGTATTGTTAAACGCCCAATCTTTCAGTACTGAACGACTAGCCGCTGGCACTGACTTACTTACTTAGGCCCTTGGCTCCACGTGGAGCATAGGCCATCGACAACCCTTCGCCATCGCATGATCCCTCGGTAGTTGCTGCAGTGCCTGAGGTCCCCTTTCTTTGGCAGCTTGATGACGATCCCTTCTTTCCACTGGGCTGGCACCTCTTCCTTCTCCCAGATCTTGCTGAACAGGCTGTGCAGCATGTTGACGGCTGTCTCTGTGTCTGCTTTAATGGCTTCTGCTGGTATCTCATCCGGCCCTGCAGCTTTCCCATTTCTCAGTGTCATGATGGCTTTCCTGATCTCCGCCATAGAGAGCACGCCACCAAACCCAACGAAAAACATCCAAGAACAGAATCGGAAAGGTCAAGCGGGAGGCCACCCAACTCAGCTGGGACAACCCCGGCACCAGCAGCCCTGTATGAGACGCCACGATACGAGCTGCCTCAGAATTCCGCAACGTTGTCCTTGCAGACATCAGGGAACAGCACTTTGACAACATCGAAGGTTCAAATGGACAGGAAAACATTGAAGAATTTGCACACAATGCAGAAGCACGGTAAAGAGAAAGGAACTAATGTTCCTGCACTTTTGGCGACAAGACAGAGCGTTGATAGCACACCGCCACACAGAGGAAGGAACACTGACGCTGTGTCTTCGTCGACCAAAAAGACTAGAGTCATTCCGTCATTGCGGATAATCAGGTGCGATGCTAGTTCGTCTGTAAAGGAACAAGGCGGTAACGCAGATAACACCTCGAAGTCCCCGGAAAACAAAGCGACTTTGTCTTTGAAGACGGCAGAAGCAAGTACACTGATGGGAGAAAACGGGAACCAGGATTCCAGCAGGAAAAAGACAGAAGCCAAAACAGGACAGAATCGAACCCGCAAGACCCCGAAGACATCATTGCCTTCGCCAGCGCAAAGCAGAACGGACGGAAAGGCGGAATCCAATTGCAGGGTATCAAAGGCAGTTGCGAACCCTACAGGAGCCATCAGCAAGACGATTTCAGCGACTAAGAGGTTGACAGACATCAAGAAGAAGCTGAAGGTGGGCAAGACACCCGACAAAACACGCGACGAGCGGAAGAGAGAAGTAAAGATCAGATGGGACCGTGCCAAGCATCTGCCTATACGTCTCGTCTCCAGGCGCAATCAGGAACGTGGTCTTCAAACCGTCGATTCACGCGTAAGAAACTGTGGGGTGGACATCATAGGCTTGTGGTCACGCTTGCAAAGATAATACTAATACTAACTGGGATTTTTACAGCGCCTATTCAGAGCAAAACCCAACAATTCGTAGTATCCGCGCACACACACACACACACACACACACACACACACACACACACACACACACACACACACACTCGGCCTCGTTTACCGTTCACTATTTCCCCAAAGTAACGACTAAACATTGTGTCTCGGAGTGGGTTGGGTGGCTGTGGGTTTAACGTCTTTCTCCACCTCAAAACGGTGGTTTCAAAGAGAGAGAGAGAGAGGGGGGGGGGGGCAGTGGGAAGGGGGGGGGGGGGGGGTATTCGAACTCGCGACGTGACCTTAGTGTTTGAAAGTCCAACGCTTTACCAGCTCGGCTACCGCGGCACCCTTACACATGACTAGAAACCCACAGTCAGTGTAGGAGATATACATGTAGTTCATTGTGTTTTTCAATAGCAGTTCACCACTGCGATGCCTGTTCTCTTTCCAGGACAGCATTTGGGACGGCAGCCCGGACACATTGGCACATACTTGGTTATCTCGGCGGTGCTGGCTGTCGGGTCGCATCCACTCCTCTGGCGTCGTGAGCAAGAAGCACACTTGGTTCCCTAAAAGCCAATAAGACATTCCCACAGCTTTACTTTCAGCAAGTCAGCTGTGTCTTTGCAGTGACTCACTTGCTCCAGTTATAGAAATTTCGCAAAGCTGTTCTGGCACTTAGGCTAATAAGGGGAAACCTAACTTGACGATTCCAGGACAAAGCTTGTACTGACTTAGGAGAGTAGGAACAGTGACGTTATTTCTCTCCAGTGAAATTCACCAGATCGAAGCGAAGAGATAGGACGATGTGTCATTGGTTAGTGACTGTTTATGGTACTTAGTCCGTTGCCGGTCCAGTTCGTCCTTTTTGCGTGTTCCTTTGTGTGGTTCAGCCTGTTGAAGTGTGACAAGGACTGAAAAGAAGGTGTGTGTGTGTGGGGGGGGGGGGGGGGGGGGGGGGGGGGGGGGGGGGGGGGGGGGGGGGGGGGCAAAGCCGAAAGTGAAAAGCGTGCTTTTAAACTCACAGTTGTAGCGGACCTAACTGAATTTCTGAAATCTTTTATTCCCCTGTTTCCCGGCTGTCTGTGTCCTTGCTGACCAGTGTAGGTGTATAATATTTATTGAGGTGTGAAGTGTAAATCACACTTCGCAACTGTAAAGAAAGAAAGTTTTTGTCCATGATGTTTTCGCGATTTTTTTCTGCGTGCGTGTTCATGAATGTAATGATTGCTGGAGTGTGAAACGAATTCATAAATGCATGTAGACGCTGTCCTAAATGCATGACCGTTTTCTTTCTTAAAGCCTCTATGTTCGTTACGCCGCTGAGATGGAAAATCGCCGCTTACGAAGCTGTAAGGTTGTTTACCGGATAGGAGTATGTTCCGTTTGGTCATCGCGGTCTTTTTCGTCACTTTGTTGTATCTACTATTAGAGAAATGCGACTTGTTTGAACCTTCGGTCCATTCCTGAACAGACTGGGACTCGACGAATCTTCTCAAAATAGCCACCAATCAGCGCCGTCTGGCTGGTCCTCAGTCTGGCCACAACCAAATGACGTCGTCTGCCCAGTACGCGGTACGCGTTAAAAAAAGTGTTAAAAAAGAAAAAGAAAAAAAAAAGAAGATAGGTATTGGGTGGCGCTGCACCGCGGCGACGCGCTTCCCGCGGGGGAAGCAGCTCGAATTTCCAGGAAGGGATAATAAAGTAGTAAAACAAACAAACAAACAAACAAACAAACAAACATCCACGCCGACCAGACTGGGTCACCACAATGATTTCAGATGCTACATTGTGACTCAAGTGACTGATTCTGATAGACAGATGAAACACATTCAATGAAGTTTTCTACACGCTGTTGTACGCCTGTCATACGTCTTGAGACTTTAATGAAAGCTTAACTAATAGTTCGTGGTTCTGTGAGAGACCGAGCTTGCCCGCTTGTGGGCGTGGATCTGGCTGATGAACTGTGATGAATTGACCGATGCACTTTGTATTTGATTCAAGTGTTGTATTTGTTTTCTGTGAGGCCTTTGTTTTTTTGTTGTTGTTGTTAAATTTTGCCTAGAACCCGTTCGTTAAAGATGTAACTGTTGCAGTGTCATTTACATGTACACGTGCATGCATTCAGTCGTAAGTGTTGTACTGGATTTATGTCCTTACAGCACTATTCCAATTTATCAATTTCAGATTCTTCTGAGAACGTCTTGTGAATCTTTTGTTGTTGTTATGGTTTATGCACAGTCAGTGGCTGAGCCCTTACCGGTTAATGTGCAGTTTCTGTTACCGCACTGTTGTGACGCAGTACTATTGTGAAAGATAACAATTTCGTTCGGCCAAACGAACGATGTACACCAGGGTCCATACGCGACGCCTTGTGGATCTTCTGTTATTGTTATGTATTATGTAGTCAGTGGTAGAAACATTATTGGCTAATGTACCATGAAGTTTGTGTTATGGACTTGATGATATGTAGGCCAGCAGGGTGGGTGTTTGGGGGTTTAACGTCCTTTTCCACCACATACGAGTGATATCGAAAACGGGGCAACGATGAAAAAGCCAGCACAAATATTTAGCCCCAACCGGGATACGAACTCACGACGCGAGCATTAGAAGTCCAACGTGACGCTCTACCATTCGGCCATCCCGGCGCCCCGGCCAGCAGGGTCCATGCGCGACCGACGTCTTGTGAATCTTTTGTTATAGTAGTGTATTATGTAGCCAGTTTGAAATTTGTGTTACTGTACGGGCTTGGTGTCACGCAATACTGTCGTGAAGTATACTGAACTGGTTCGTCCCTCAAAACGAATGATATATAGGTCAGCAGTGTCCATGAGCGACGTCTTGTGAATTTGTTGTTATGATTATGTATTATGTATCAGCATTAACAGCGGCCATTTTTGGCTAATGTGCCATGAAGTCAGTTTGTGTTACGGGCTTGGCGTCACTCCGGCAGCACTGTCGTAAAAAATAAATGGCTCGTCCCTCAAGACGATATATAGTCACGGTCCAGCAGGGTCCATGCGCGGCGGACTGACTGACGTCTTGCGAATCGTTTGTTATTGTTATAATTATATATATTATGTAGCCAGTAACGGACGGAGCAGTTATTGGCTCATATAAGTTGCTGTTACACAGCCGGTGCTTGTTGTGACGGCCGGAGTCAGCATTGCCGATTGTAAAAAATGACTGATTCGTCCCGTGAAACGAATTATGTATATAGTCCAACATGGTCCACACTGGCGGGACGGCTTCTTGTGAATCTTTAGCTATTGTATCAGTAGCAGAGCCACTATAGGCCGGTTGATGTGCGATGGAAGTTGTGTTATCGAGCCGTTGGTGTGGCGCGGTACTGTCGTGGAAAAGTTCGTCCCGCTAAACTGACGAATAATATATTCTGAGTCCAGCAGGGTCTATCATGCAGCTATGCACACGTACTACAGGGTTTCAGTGGTGAGATCAGATGGTGCCAGTTAGACTTCTGTTCACACGAAGCGGTGTGGGGGGTGGATTATCATGCCGGTGAGGACTCGAGGCCTGTTCAAATTGTTTTTCTGTCTAACCGGCTCACTAATCCGACGCCGGCTCACCAGTTGCGTCCCACCTCCTCCCCCCCTCCCCCCAACCTCCAAGACGTGACTATAAATTCAGGTTGTAAAGCGAATACATGTATACAATAAATTGTTGCAGTACTAGTACGTCAGTCAAGTTTTTATTACACTGTGACTAAATACCGGTGTGTGTTGTTTGAAACACACGTGTCCGACGCATTGGGTTCAGTCACTGAACTGATACGGTCACCATTGCCCTTATCAGTTACTGAGTAATAAAAGAAAGTCAATGTGATTGACTATACTGAACTGACTTGGCGTATCAGTGATGTGCGGCGGCCATTTTGTGGATGTTGTGGACTGAACGTACGTAATTTAGTCAGTACTGACTATACATAAACAGTCAGTGGGTGATTAGAGGCGGCTGAGTGGCCGGTGCCGGCATGTCAGTGTGCCCGAGTGGCCGTCGGTCTCAGCACCACTGCCGGAGTCGCCGCCGCCATCGGGCTGGAGGACATCCTCAACTTGAACACGGCTGTAGACAGACGGCGGCCGGTGTAATTCAGTAGTCCGGCACATCAACTGCGCTGCTTCAAGTCCGGCAGTGCACTGCCGGCTACACTGACGGACGCCGTGGCACCCCGGACATCACTTCAATATTTCACTTGCCGCGGGGTCCTACTAATTACCGAAAACAACTCTTAATACGGGTAGAACGCAGTTAAAACATAGAAATAACAACACATAACCATGATTAAAGGTGAAAAAAGAGGCCTTAAACTAGTTAAAAAGTACTTATTCACTCCGGCCAAGAGAACAAATGAACGTGTCTCCCCAAGGGAAGCGACTCCGTCTGGTCCGGACTTGTTATTTTCTGCAATGTTACCTTTTTTCTTTTTAGCTTCGCAAAGGCCTCTTTTTCACCTTAAATCATGTTTGTGTGTTATTATTATGCTTGTGTGTTGTTATTTCTATGTTTTAACTGCGTTCTACCCGTATTAAGAGTTGTTTTCGGTCGTTTTCGGTAATTAGTAGGACCGCTTGCCGCGGGCACCGACGGGACATGCAGGTGCAACATAAGTACACATTTTACCAGGATTCATTGCCGAGGTCTCTCTCAGTCTAGCCGGGGTTAACTTCAGTTGATCAGTTTTTTGTTTGTTTGTTTGTTGTTGTTGTTTTTTTTCCAGTGCCGGGTCATCAGTGTGCCGGCAGTCAGTTCACAACCCGGCGCATCGGTCACGTTTACTCAGTACTGCCGGCCCGGGGCCGAGCCGGTCAGTCTCAGTTGCTGCAAATCACTGATGACTCGATGACTAAGATTAACTTGATAGAGGTTTCAAGTCCGCTACTGGCGGCAAACCGGCCACGCCTGCCCACGGGCGGCGGCCGGACTACCGAAAAAGGCAAAAACTGAGCAAGCACTGAAACAAAACAAAAGAAGAAACTGACAACTTGAACTGACAAACACTGAACTTGAACACCGTGCTCTAGTAAAACAAAAACTCCGACTCAAACACCGCTGCACAGACTGAAAAACAACCACAAAAAACACGACTGTGATTGACTCGGACTTCACTCCAACTGACACTACCCCGACGCCACCTCAGTGAAAAATAATGACTGACTTGAAAACAACTGACAACGTGACAACACTGAACTGAACCGCCAAGATCAATGATTCATTCAGTGGCCACCACTGGGCCCCGGCACTGACTGAATGTTTCCACCCACCGACCTGCTGTGGTCACGGTCGTTCTTTTGTTATGCCATGTATAGGGCAGGAAGAAGTACACACACACACACACACACACACACACACACACTGTGACACAGACGGACTCAGTGACTCAAAGCACACTCCGCCGGCTGTCCGGCATTCTCTGGGACTGATGCGACCGGTGACGGTGTGTGTATGGGCGCACTGATGTTATGCAGCCTTCAATGACTTTCACTTTGTGTAATTTAAAACACACAATATGCACACCATGTAACCATGCGTGGTCCGTAAATAAATGCAGCAACCTTTGGATCTGGAACTGCTCGCACCGCAATCATACGCCCAGATGGGCCGATGGGCTGACCAACGGATCATTTGCAAGCGACCACACCATTGGCTAACATATTTCGACTCATGCGCACAGCAAACTTCCGCCCTTGAAAATAATAATGGCGTGACCAGGCGATGTGATGATCAAGAACAAAACCCAACGTTTGGATGCACACGCCTTACTAAGGCCGTCCAAACATTGCCGCTTCTTTCTCTTACCGTCGGTAAAACAACTTGATTTCGGTAAGTCGAATATTGTCCCCTTACTTCTTGATATTTAATCGGTTGTAAAAGAGGTGCTGTCGGCACAGCAGGAAAAAAAATCGTCTGCTTTATCTGCATGGCCATGCGTTTGCTGTTTTGCCTGTTTTAAATTTATCAGCGGGCTGATAGAGAAACCGGTGATACTAGTTAATGCCTAGTGCCTTATACATAGGAAAGAGTAATTATAACCAGTAAAACTCTCTTAACCCAGCGGAATTTCTGATGTGGTATTTTGATCTGTTTGTAAGAAAATGGACTTTTCCTTACTCTGTGCCTATCTTTAGACTGCGTGCGTCAGTTGTGTCAAGCTGAGAACAGTCAGACTGAAGCGAAGCGTTGACACCATGTCAAACCCACATGATTTACAACAGGCGCATAATGCAGTGTAACTTAGCAAACAGCAGCAACTTTTTAAAGAGCTACTTCTGTATGTTGGAGGCGGGTAGAGGGAAGGCTTAATTACCTTCGAGTGACCTACAAGGTGGTGTAACACCTGTTGAAGGAATACGCACTGAAGAAAAATAGGTTACGAAGGGAAAATCGTCAGAAGTGTTTTGTTCAGCCAGCGTGCTTTGGTCACGCTCGCGTAGTTTTGTTTCGCAAGGCAAGTCATGAATAGACCCTTGTTGTTCATCCACTTTTGTTAGATTTCTTGTATTTGAGTACATTTTTGCACCTAGAACAATGCATGTTAAACTTAGCTAGAGAACATCGAAGTTATCTTTCTTAAGTATTCGTATCTTAGAAGTGGATCACCAAAGACCTAAAATGCGAATAATTTTAAAATTGTGTATGTTGTTTGGTTAGGGTTGTGTGTGTGCCAGTCACTGAGTCAGTGTGTGTGTGTGTGTGTGTGTGTGTGTGTGTGTGTGTGTGTGTGTGTGTGTGTGTGTGTGTGAGAGAGAGAGAGAGAGAGAGAGAGAGAGTATGGTTATAAGGCTTCAGTAGAGCTGCACTTGTTTTGCAAAGCGACCTTTGGAAGCCTTAGCTCCCAGCTAAACCAGTTGTGTATGTACTTTGACCCTGCAACATGGGGGGGGGGGGGGAATTGTACCCTGAAGGTGTTGACTACCCAACAGTATCTGGGTCACAGCAAAGATCCTACAACAGGAATACAGGATCGTTGGTCACAGGACGAACTGATTCGCAGTGCAGAATTCAATCGATAATCGATTTGAACCAATGTTAACTGTAGTGCAGTGCTGATGAAGTTTCAAGGCAGTTCATTGCACTAGTTTAGGACATTAATCATTATCGCTTAAAGAGAGTTACACAATTATACAAAACTTCAGACACTGTATCAAACTGTTGTGTGGTGAAAGGGTTTAAATGCTTATCGGATGCCTTGCACTTAGGTCCTTTTACCAAATGGCAGTAGAAATTATGCCATATCCTTGCAATTAGACGATCAGAGTTTCTTGATCACAGCCAGCTGTATGTATGGTAGGGATGATCACACAGAAGATAGGATTCTTCGACTGACATAGATATATACAGTATATAGATATTTATATATATATATATATACTCCCGGTGGGAGGGGAATGGGGGCCCTACAAATGGTGAGATATATAAGCTTGCATGATGATGATACCATGTACATCTCTCAAAATGATTGCTTCTGTGACAGTGTAATTAAATGATTTTATTGGCCAGTTGAAAGTGAAGTAAAAGGCATTACCAGCTCATATCACCATGTGTTTTTTTAAGGGTTGGTGAAAATTAAGTTATCATGAATTGCTGTATACTGTTAACAGTTAGTGTAAGGCATAGTATGGCTGTGTCTGGCCCCTGTATTTATTGTTTGAGACACTATCATGAACTGTATTTTTCGTGTTTGTGTGGCAAGATCTCCTCACTGCAGTATGCCGGGCCCACTGAAAGCCATGGAGCAGCAGCGTGGCTGGCCACCAGAGGTGGGTATTGTGGCCATGGAGGTCTACTTCCCATCACAGTATGTGGAGCAGAGTGAACTGGAACAATTTGACGGTGTCTCCTCTGGGAAGGTGAGTGATTCTGTTACTGCAGACAGAAGAAATGGGATTTTTATTTTTTTGTTTTTTTGATAGAAAGCGAGATGATGCCAGATGTTTGTGCAGAAGTTTGTCTGTTGAATCATCCCAGTGGCCGCTCTAGTACATTGCGTGCATTATGCAGAGGTGCCAACTAGTACGGATTGGCCATATTATTTTCCGCTTAACTCATTTAAATATGGAAATACGGTGTAGTTGCTAAAAATACTGATGAGACGGGAGGGGTGTTTGGGAGTTTTAGGTCCTTTTCCACCACGTATGGGTGATATCAAGGACGGGACAATGAGGAAAAGGCCAGCACAAATATTTGGCCCCAGCTGGGATTCGAACTTACTGATGAGACAAATTTCAAATATTTGAAAAGGATCATTAGGAAGTAAAGCTGTGCATGAACCGAAAACGACAGAATAAGTGTGAGTGTACCACCTTTTAGTTAATAATAATAATAATGAGGATTTGTCCGGCGCCCAACCTCCTGCTGGAGCTCTGGGCGCCTCACAATAGCTAGTATTCTGGCAATACATACGCATGAGATACACATTACATACACATGAAATAGACGTCACATACACGTTACATTCACACAGCTATGATACATCCTAACATGACATCGTAAAATGACAATGATGACAGTGAAGGTAAGAAGTTAGTCTGTATAGTACAGCCAGAAGAAATAGGATTTCAAAGCAGTTTTAAGAGTCTGTTGACTCTGCATGGCGAACATGGTAAGGAAGGCTGTTCCAAGTGACTGGACCGTGGTTCTTAGATGGCTTAATGCGCTTGTGTTAGTCCAATGTGTGAGATAGGGGCGCCGGAACCGGGGGGCAGGGGGGGGGGGCAGCTGCCCCCCCCCTGTACCCAAGCTGGGGGTGCAAGAGTATCTTTTTGCCCCCCCCCCCCCCCCCCCCCCCTGGAAAATCAGGTGACTATGGCAAGAGGGTGGGGGGGGGGGGGGGCAAAGCCATGGTCCTTGCCCAACAGCCCCCCCCCCCCCCCCCCCCCGCTACCCCCCTCCCCCTGTTCCTGCTGTCCCTCATCCCACCCAACAGAGAACTCAGTTTAGCCGCTGCATGAAATATCAGAACGACTTGGGGGTATTGGCAGAAAGCAGAAAGTCGTCTGATAATCCCCCCCTACCTTTCAGTGGCGCCCTGGTTTGTAAAGGTTTTTGTCTGCGCAGTATCTGAACCCCCCCCCCCCCCCCCCCCCCCCCCCCCCCCGCTTTTCACTTTCTCCAGGCAAACGTCCTTCGTTTCACTGGCTCTGGCGTTTCCCCCCTGTGAGATTCTGCCCCCCTCCCCCCAACATCTTCCGGCGCCCCTGTGAGAGAATGTGTGTGATTCACGTGAGCGTGTCTGTTGGGTTCAGTTCGCGGCGCTTTGAGCCGATTCACAAAATTGGGTAAAGCGCCTATACAATACTCATTATCATGATTCATCATTATTTAAATATTATTATTATTAAAAGAACCACACAATTTCTATGTTCCAGTTAAAATATTGCCATGGATGAGTGACCCAACAACTGTTGAACCTTTGTTTTGTTTACTTACTGCAGTACACAATAGGTCTGGGTCAGTCACGCATGGGATTCTGCTCGGACCGTGAGGATGTCAACAGTTTGTGCTTGACCGTTGTTCAGCGGTTAGTGGAACGCACGGGTATCTCCTACACACAGATTGGCCGGCTGGAGGTCGGCACGGAAACCATCATTGACAAGTCCAAGAGTGTAAAGACAGTATTAATGCAGTTATTCGAGGGGAGCGGGAACACGGATGTGGAGGGAATTGACACGACAAATGCCTGCTTTGGGGGCACGGCTGCCCTGATGAATGCTGTGAACTGGATAGAGTCTAGTTACTGGGATGGTGAGTGAAAGTGACTGTTCTAACGTGTTATTTCTGTAGCAGCAGGAAATGCCCTATTCAGTGAAAACTTAACAGCGGTTTTTGTTTGTTTTTTTAGCATTCTAGGTCTTTTTTAATTATTATTTTGTTTTATTTACATTTTAATTTTTACTTGTGATTTACCTGTATTCATTATTGTTGTCTTTAACTTTTGTGGATTTAGTGATATTTGCACTGGGCATCTTTGTGACTTTTTTTGTGTAGGGCGATATGCATTGGTCATAGCAGCAGACATTGCAGTGTACGCCTCAGGAAATGCTCGCTGTACTGGGGGTGCTGGGGCCATTGCTATGCTGGTTGGTCCAAATGCTCCACTTGTTCTTGAACGAGGTACACAAGAGTTACCTTTTCTTGAATGTTTGGTTGTGGTCGTTTGCTTGTGGTCTCCCTTTATATTATGTATATATTTCATCTTGATTTCAGATAGAAGTGTTTTTGATGGTCACACATGTGTATGCACATGCATGCTCACTCACACACACACACTCACACACACACACACACACACACACACACACACACACACACACACTTAGAAACAAACACTGTAAACTAACTGTCCACTCTTTTTTTCGGCTTATGATAAGCAGATGATATCTTGCTTTAAAAATTTTTTTTTTTTTTTTCAAAATTGAAAAGTTTTTTGGTCATGTGACTGTTTTTGTTTTTTGTTTTTTTTCTGGACAGGAGTCCGCAGTTGTCATATGGAACATGCTTATGACTTCTACAAGCCAGACATGGCCTCTGAGTATCCTGTTGTGGATGGGAAGCTCTCCATACAGTGTTACCTACATGCGCTCGACTGCTGCTACCAAACCTACAGCAAGAAAGCCAAGCAAGCTGGCATCCTCCGTAAGTTGACAATGCCATACATAGCAGCACATTTGAAGAGTGTTTGGAAAAGAGGCTTATTATGTTCTGAAGTGTTGTGGTGCTCTAACAGTGGTTTTGTGATGCATAGGAAGACAGACAGGCCTCTGTGTTGATAATTGAAAAATGCACAGGTGTGTATTTTAGTTTGTCATAAACTAAGACACTGTCACAACACCAGTTTTTCTGAGAAAGTCGAAATGATCAGTAAGGGAGTCTTTGTCATTGCATTGATTACAACCGTTCTGCATGTGTACCTTTATGTATCACTGTGTATTATCTGTTTATTTGTCTATCTATTTCTTTGCAGAGGGATCAAGTGTACTGGATATCGCTGATGCATTCTGTTTTCACCAGCCATACTGTAAACTTGTGATGAAGTCCTTCGCAAGACTAATGCTCAATGATTTTCTCAAGGACCCAAATCCAGACTTTGAGGGCAGATATGCTGGTCTGGAATCGTTCAGGTATAAAACTTGTTAAGGTTTGACATTTCCTGTCAGTCTTTGTTTAACATAACCATCTGCCAGTCTGGAGTTTCACACAGTATGGGATGGTAACTAAATTAAAATAAGAGGGGTGAAGCTGAGGGGGCTGTACACATACTTACACACATATTTACACACCAGTTTTATGGGGCACTTGTGTGTGTGTCAGCTGATCACTTATTTACAACTAATGGGGTGAGCGGTGGTCTAATAGGTAGCATGTCGGATTTAGCTGCTGCGCTACTGAACGGCCGTCACCAATGTCATGGCGATGAAGTGTGGGTTCGATCCCAGGTTAATCTTGTGATATGCGATGCTGGTTTTTCCTGGCTGCCGGGCTGCTCATCAGGGCTTTCTCTTCGGGTCGTCTGGCTTTCCTCCCCCAGCAAAATTGCAAACTTGTAAAAAAAAAAAGAAAAAAAAAAGAAAGAAAAAAAACAAGGATAGGTATTGGGTGGTGCTGCACCATGGTGACGCGCTTCCCCCGGGGGAAGCAGCCCGAATTTCCTGATAGGGATAATAAAGTAGTGAAAAAACAACAACAACAACAAAAACAAGTAAAGATTCTTATTGTTACCACAGCCTTGTTCACTCTGTAGTCGATGAAGGTACAGGTATTTGGTGTGCTTTTTATCTTGGATGTCTGCTTTCTGCAGCCTAAGAATCACATAATTTGTCTTATCCATTTTTTTTTTTCAGGAATGTCAAACTGGAGGAGGCGTATTTTGACCGCAGTGTGGAGGGTGCATTTATGACATCCAGCAAAAGTCTGTATGAAGCAAAGACAAAGCCATCCACATGTTTAGCGGTCCAAGTTGGGAACATGTACACACCTTCACTCTACGGTGGATTGGCATCGTACATTGCATGGTATACTTAACGCTGGGTTGTGATGCTTTTAAAGTGTGTAAAGTAAAGAGGCTCACATGCTCTATTATCTTTTTTTCAGAGTCAAAGTTTATTTCAAAACCCCGTTGGGGGCACATGAAACGAGAAATTAACATATAAATCAAACTCACCACACCGGCCAACATACATCATGATCGCTCGCACACAAGTTTTACAGGACTCAGGCATACGTACATACATACAAACAAAACATCAGTTAGCCATTGTGTGTGTGTATGTTTGCACGCGTGGGTGGGTTTCCGTACACTTTCGTCATCAAACTTTATCTTTATGACTCCGAAACCTACCTGTCTGTGTGCATTTTTGTTGTTGTCGTTTTTGTTTTGTCCAACTTTTTACAGTGTTTTCTTGTATTCATTCCAGTAATACATTGGAAAGTATAGCCGGCAAGCGGGTAGTCCTGTTTTCCTATGGCTCAGGCTCAGCGTCGGCCATGTTCTCATTGCGAGTAACAGAAGACCGCAGCCCTGGCTCGGCTCTTGAGAAGCTTGTATCCAGCCTGAGTGACCTGCAGCAGCGGCTGGACAGTCGTCAGAAGGTGGCGCCACCGGACTTTGACAGTTGTATGAAACTACGGGAGGAGACACATCATCTAGGTTGGTATCTAGTGTGTGTGTTCAGGGTTGCACATTTTCCACAGCTTCTATAGGACAAAGTGTCCTGGAAACAGCAAAGTGATAGGACACAGTGTCCTGGCCACTTAGTGGCAATAAAAATTTTAATAGGACAAATGTCCGCTTGAGGTGGGAAAAATAGGACATTTGAAATTTTTACAGGTCAGTGTCCTGGGACCGACTTAAATGTGCAACCCTGTGTGTTGTAGAAGAGCAAGTAAAACAGATGTGTGTTTGCTTGTCAGTGGTTTGTCAGATTAATGTGTGTGTGCTGTTTGGCTTCTGTCCTTTCCTCTGTAAGCCCCATGTATTTCCCTGGAATTTTGTAATGTTAGGCTTTACAGTTAATTTAGAACATCCAGTTTTGCACTTTTTAAAAACAGTGTTTGTCGGGATTTTTACTCTTGTGATGGCCTATTTCAGACATGTTTTGCAGGGCTCCAACTTGCATTTTGGTATCTGTATGAACATGCTGAGGTGTCAAATCAATTTTCCCTGTTGTACATCAGCAACAACCTTAACTTATTCTGCCCAAGCGCCAACTACAGTTTTACTGTTATCTCCCTTTCCAACGTGTCTACTGTCAGGTTTCCTTCGCAACCTGCTGAAGGTGATGTCAAAGTCAAGTACAACTTCTAAGCATCATTTTCCCATAAATATAAAATCATTTGGCCCACGGGATCCAGGCAGCTGGTGCCGGATGTATGTTGGTAGCTTCAGTGTAGAAGAGGTTAACGCTAACAGCAAAGATCAAAAAGTGGCCGGGGCGGTCGGTGGTCTAGTGGTTAAGAGACTTGTTACCAATGCGAGAGGTCAGGGGTACGAGTCCCACTCGGGGCAAAGAATTTTTCCTTCTCATACGTGGGTGTATAAGGGTTATTTTTGAAAACTGCATTGTTGCCGATTTGTTTTGCAGCACCGTACAACCCTGTAGGTCCTGTGGACTCACTGTTCCCAGGCACGTGGTACCTGACCAGTATAGACGGCATGCATCGCAGGAAGTATGAACGCAAACCACTGGTACCTCTCCCTGTTGCTGGGGCTGCTGGTGACATCAGTATGGCTGAGGTGAGGTGGTTTTCATGGTTGCAGAGGTTTTGTGGGTCAATTGTGGGCGAATTCCTCCTTCAAATCAACATTCTATTATCATTTTGAACGCTCTGGGTGGTATGTTTACCACAAACATACCTCAGCACACTGTAGTACATAATCCTACGAAAGACTAAGGAATGACTGTAAGACACGTAATTTTATACCAGTAATAATAAAAATACATGTAGGTCTTGCTGTTCAGCACTCAGTGTCTTTGAGTAAAACAAAAGAGGGTAGTAGAAATATTCCAGTCAGGTCATATAATTTTTTTTATGAGCAGTAGCTGGTGTCTGCCTGGCAGTACAACTGAGAAGGCCCAACCCCCCCCCCCCCCCCCCCCCCCCCCCCAAAAAAAAAAAAAAAAAACCAACCCCAAAAGCAGCAGCTTTATTTTCATCTTTTCACAGACCAGTCAGAAAGACAATAATGACAATAAAGACAATAATGACAATAAAGACAATAAAATAAGAGTAATAAATGAAACAAATGCAGCATGTTTCAAACAAGGAATAATCTGACACCCATAGTTTGAAGATACGGCATCTGTCTGGTGGCTGAAAGTGTTCGCTTTCTATTTTTTTCAGGTGAAAAGACCCCCAGTGACAGGTTCCCAGCCGCCTGAGCTCGTGAACAACCAGTAGCTCAAGTTAGACCAGTTTGCTGCAGTAGTGGATCTGCATGAGACTTGCCAATTCCCCACTGGGTCTCCCTACCGCACAAAAATAAAGTTTGCCTGTCCTGTTTTTGCATTTCAGTCAACCTCTGACTTAAGTTTTTAGTCTGTAACTGACGCATTTATGTATGTTTCATTATGTTGTGGCTGCTTGTACTGCTGGCGATTTGCACAAAATGCAGATCAGCATTCATCCACAGCAGCAACTGAATCAGTCCGAGAAGTAAATCAAAAGACCTGAGCATGCAAAGTACAAATGCCCCTAGCTGATGCGTGTTTTTTACCCTCTCCTTTGTGCCCAAAAGTGCTTACGCCAGTGTCTTTGCATGCTGGGATGTGTTCGGGTTTGACCACTGCATAGTGCTCCGAAAATCTGTACTAACTGCAAACTTGTCTGGGTTTAGCAAAATATTTATAGACAATAATTCTCATTTGGCCTGTGTGCTGTGAAATGGCACTGGCTTACCGATGGGGGTCATGTCCCTTATCCGCCTATGGTCAAAGTTCAATGGTGTTCAGGAGGGATGTGTATAAACTGTTGAACACCTCGTACATGCTGTCTGCTGAAAGAATTTTTTTTTTTTGTTTAATTTTACCTTGCATAATTGTATGGTAGTTCCATGGTGGTTTAGATGTCTGTGAAAGATATTAAACTTTTTCAGGAAAGAAATTACCAGGGAAACCTGGATTCCTATCATGACATAGGGCAATACCAGCATTTGGTACACTCTTTATTGTTGTTTTCCTACTATGGACGTTGACTTCTTAGCAGCTTTTACATACTGCATGGTTTGCCAGCTTTCTATCATCACCTTGTCAGTGTGTGTTGGGCTTAGTTCAGTCATAAAGTTTGCTGCATAATTTATATGTGTGCACAAGTCAAACTGCGTATTGTTTTGCTTTGTATAAAACTGGGATTTCTCTGGGGTTTGAGATTTGATAAAGCAAAAGGTGTATACATGGCAGATCAGCCACTAACAGTGTACCTTTATGCTGTTTTACCGGCAAATGAACTAGCTCCTGTTTCCATCAGTCAGGGTGTCCTCTGTAATGGAATCCAGCTGAGTGCAGTAGTCTAAATTATATCTTCATTGCCATGGGCCTAAGTTCACATGCGCTCCTGACATCATGTGCTCTGTGCTCCTGAAATTTCTCTGATTATAAATTATTGTAAGTTTTCTTTTGTCCATGACATTCAAATGACGTGTGGGAGAGTGGTACTCATGTCTTATGTCTTTGCTCGGTTGTCATGAAATCTTGACGTCAAGATGTATGTATAGATCTGCAGCTGGGTACATTATTGTCAAACTGGATGACAACAAGCGCAAATGCACAATTTTTGTTGTTGCCTTTTTTTACGTTTTGTCTGATTTGTCCATTGTTGCGCTGAATTAAGTTTTTAGGCGATACAATCAAACTGAGAAGTATGCACACGCACAGTAAGAAGTTGAATTTCAGATTTTTAGATCATTTGTAGTCTGTGTCAGGGCTTAAGATCTTCCACCTTTTTGGCGGACTTCCACCTTTGGCTGAAAGTTTTCCTCCCCACAAAAAGTGTTTCCTTATCTGAAGCACTTAAAATCATGCCAAAATGCACAGATTTTAGTCAAATTTTTAATAAAATATGCCACAGGAGCATGCCTCCGAACACCCTTAGCAAAACATGTCTGCTTTGCAGACGTACGCTTGTGGTTTTGCCTCTTCATCACTCATTGGTATACACTTTTCCTCCTCCTGGACCATGGACCATTTGAAGCCGTGCTGTGTGCATTGGGCTCAGTGACAGTCACATGGATATATTTGTATTTTGAAGTGCTATTTGTGAACATCTATCCATTCATTTTGATTGTGAACAGTGTACATGCTATCCTGTCATGTCTTGTCTAGGCATGTTGCAGAAAATTCTGAATGGGTCAGAATAAACAAGGAACTTTCCGTGCCAGTAAAATCTTCCGTTTGTCTGCTTGTCCCCAACACAAACATGTACATAGATGCACATTGCTTTCTCCCACCACTCTGACAGCCCCCCCCCCCCCCCCTTTTTTTTTTAAAAGTAAACAAATGGTGCTTCTCATTTTAACATATTTGTTTCTTACACTCCAAGAAATCCTTTGAAATTAACATTCCTGTTACATGTATATTTTTCTTAATTAGGTGTAGGTTCAGAGTACTCAATTGCAAACATGCAGATTTTGTGTTGGGATAAATTCCATCTATAATGCATGGGTGTGTTTTGTTTGATGTACATTTGTGTTGGTAGGATGTTTGTAATATTTGTGCAAGCAGGACTGATTTCATTTGCTTGCTTTGACCATGGTACATGTACTCTCTTAAAGTGGAAAGCCTGGTTGTATTGCGTTTCAGTGCATCACTTGCCATTTTTCTACCGCCATTTTGCTACGTCTGTTGTCAGTGGTGTGTGGGATGGATCCTCCATTGTTTGGTGTTGAATATGTAGCCTGCATCAGACTGACCAGCAGTATGGTGTGTGTTGTCGTCCTGCATGTTGCAAGAACGAAAACTTCTAAGCAATGTTGATTTGAGCTGACTTGCACTTTGATTGCCTTTGGCACTTAGTTTTCTTCAGTTTCAGCCGGAACTGTGATAGCCAGTCAGATTCCAGTGTTCGTTTGAAAGTTGATTACTTGCAACATGGAGCATGGCTACAGTATTATTGTGTGTGTGAGTGTGTGTGTGTGTTGGGGTGAGGGGGAGGGGGGGGGGGCACACATAGATTCATTTGGGGGACTTGCAATTTGTGTAGATGTTCTTCCAGAGACATATAATATTTATGTCAGTAGCTAATTATAAAAAGAAAAGAAAACCCCCACAAGATTATATTGAGGGTACAAAATTGAAATGCGTGTATCTGTTTCACAGCAGGTAAAAATTGTTTTGTCGTGGGGGTCAGACAGCTCAGTTTGCGCGAATGTATCGTGGTTTGTCTAGTGGTTTGCCTTTGGGAGCATTGCATGCGTGTACATGAGGGTGGTGCCTGTTTCTGTGAAGGTAGTACAGCTTTTTGAGCGGGAGTATGTGTTTGTAGTGTTAGATTTCTCCACCGGTCTTAGGCTGTGATATTGTGGTTTTAGTAAATGCTTTACGGCAGCGCCAAGTACAATTTTAATGAAGTTAAATGCGTATGTGTAGTGAAAGTTGTAGGTCAGAACTGCTCTTCCCAAACACTTTAGTTTTTGTGTGAGAGCTGAAAATGTTCTGTTACATGTACTTATTTTGGACATGTATTAAAAAATGTGTTTGTCTATGTGGTGTTCGACTTTGTGTGTGTGTGTGTGTGTGTGTGTGTGTGTGTGTGTGTGTGATGAATTTTTGAATTACTCTCTTGTTCAGAAAACTGTTTGAGATTTAAAATTAAAAAAAATAATTAAAAAGACGGGGGGGGGGGGGGGGGGGGGTAAGAATAAGAAGAAAAAAAAAATTCACAGACGGACAAAGAAAACGCAGCTGCATGGGCATGGATTATTTTGATTTTCATATCTTGGAGAGGACGGCAACAAGGCAACTTCGGACAGGTTGTGTTCCTTTCTATCCAACTCTTTGTGGTTGGGATCCCAGCTTTGCCCCTGGAAAACACACACACACACACACACATCAACAGGACTTTTTTCCCCTTATTTTAAACACGTCGTTTGTTGTCGTTTAGTCCTTTTTGGCTCCTAGAGAAGCATAGGGCCTCAGTTGATGGTTTCCGTAAATAAGGTTTTTTTCTGTATGAGGCTAGTTAACCCATCGCACAACCCCCAACCTGGAGGTCTGTATCGTTTCGTCTGGCCCCTACCCCACAGACCTGGTGAGCCTGGTTGAACCTGCCAGGGGCCGAAGCCCCCACCCATATAGCACTGGGGGTCATTGGAGCACGCAAGCCATCTCACCGCAACAAGGCGATACACCATCGGGACAGTATTTTAAACAATACCGTGCAAAAGAGAACACTTTGATATGGACACAACCAGGTGTCGCCTCGGCACAGACGCGCGACCGTTTGCTATCAAGGCATACACAGCTAAATCAGCATATTATAAAGATTTTAAATAGCAGCGAACACACATACATGTGCAGATATCAGTGTACTTCTCAGAAATATCTGTCACTACTGACAAAGGTAATCTCCCCATGTAAATCGTAACATTCAAAGACTATAGTACTTTAACTATAACTATGTATCGTAGTTGCATGTAAGTTCAGTGTGTGTGTGTGTGTGTGTGTGTGTGTGTGTGTTGGGGGGGGGGTGTACAGTGAACTGTAAAATAATCAGCCCCTGGTGTTCGTTATGGTGTGTGTCCGTGTGTGTGGGAAAGAGGGCGGACACCGACTAACCAACATGTATGGCCACCACAGGATCGTCACATTCCGAGCAGACGTAGACGTGCGCCCTGCCATCACTGCGGACATGAACGCTGTTCCCCGTACACCGCCCGTTCTCCAGGTTACCCGATATGACGTCACAGTAGTCGCCCTGGGGCAGGCCTGTCTGGAGTGTCTCGTTGATGCTCCACGACTCCAGGTTCAAGGCGATGAAGGCCCTGTTGCCGCGTGAGAACGCGATCTGATAGTCAGCACCGGACCACCAGTTGGCCACAGGCGTCACGCCGGCAATGTTCCTATCAGAAGATGTGTGTGACATACTACGTCATAACCAACTAAAAGGATGGAGGGTGGGGGTTGTTCATCCTGCCACGTGCGGTTTGAACCCACCAGTGGCCTCAATAAAACAAACCAAAACAAACAAACAAACAAACAAACAAACAAACAAACAAACAAACTCGTGCGCGGTACCAGAGTCAGAAATGTGTAAACAGCGACTGAAGGACTTTTCGTTTGCCCCCAGTGTTTGCTCACACACTCCTTTATCCACGGCAACCTACCACCCACACCTCAGCTAAGCGCCATGCAACCAGGGAGACAAAAAAAAAAAAAAAATGCTAAGATTACGTTCAACCAACCCTAAGCACCTACCGTAAGTCCTTGTTCAGTTCTCCGGTTATCAAACCGAAGCATTGCTTTGGATGTCAATACGCACCTGAAGGCCACCATGTTGTAGATTTGTCGCCAGCGATGTTCACAGACCCAGCCGCCGCTGCACGACATGTCAGTGTTGATGTGCACGTGGTTGATGATGCCGCCTGTGTTGGGAGGACCCTGCTCTGTGTCGTAGAAACTGAAGCTGCTCATCACGCGGGGGAAACCGTAAGGATGGGCCAACATGAAGGCCGTAGCCATCTGGAACGAAAGGAGTTTTTGTGTGAGCAAGTAATAAACCTTGAGGTAAAACTAGGGATACATACCAACGTCAAGAGGGCGGCCGGTGGCTCGGTGTAGGTTGGTCCACTAGCTGCATGGTGTCAGTGAGTTCGGCGCCCTCGCCATGGCAGGAGCAAAATAAAGTGCTTATTCCAAACGTCGCCCGTTTGTACTGACTGTGTGAACTGAAACTGAGCCCCTCTGTGTAACTTTCCCATTACAGTTAAAGAGAAACCAGGGCCCGCATGTTAAAGTCGAGGTTAGGGATTTTAGCCCAGGGTTAGAGTCTAACCTCGAACTAAACTAGCTCTAGGGTTATTTTTTTTATTTTTAACCAGGAAGCGGGTCCATTCCGCCTTGGTGCCTAAGCCGTTAGAGAAGGAATTTTTCTACCTTTCTTCGCTTCCTTTTTTTAAAATTTAATTTTGTTTGGGGGTTTCTTCTGTCCTAGTCTGGGTTAGGCCCGCAGCCGTGGGTTAAATTAACCTCGAGTTCTACATACGGGCCCAGGATTGAATAGTATTCAGCTAGTCTATTCAGTCAGCTACCACCCCCCCCCCCTCCTACCCCACAAACTGCTCATTCAAGTTTGGGCCGTCTCTAATCACTCTTGTTTGTTTGTTATAGATGATTGTCGGGCACTTGACTTGCTAGGGTGGATCGTGATAGCTGCGAACTGGTTTATAGCGCCTCAATATGTGCTGTATATGCGCTTAGCATTTATTTTTGTTTTACCCAGATGTCATTGAATAAGCAGATGTAGGGTTGTGTGGTAGGCTTGTTGATGCTGATGGTGATATATCTTAAATTCTAATTAGACGTGTTGTTTCTTGCCGGGTGTCAGCTGGCGTTGACTGTGATAGAGTTATGTGCACCTCTGCTTTTGTGCTGCTGCTGCTGTGATGTGAAATGATGTGGGGTGTAGTGTTGTAATTTATTCATAGTACTGCAACATTGTGATAGATTTTTTAGGTATGAGTGTACGAGCATGTAGATAGGTGGAATGAGTGTGCATGACCGTATGAGTGAGTGTTTGGTATGTTTTATGTTTTTATGAGAGACCACAAAGCAATGTTCCTCTTTTGGAAATTTAATAAATGTCTTATGTCTTATTGCAATTTGTTTTCTACACTTTTTCGTAATCGGGAGTTCGATAAATTAGCACTGACGAAGGTGCGGCGTCTCCTGCATGCCCTAGGCTTATTGTGCCCCGGAGACCAGTTTGCATCATTTGTCCAACGTTGCCTTGTTTTTTCAAGAAGTGCAGGCACACTTCGCCGCGAATTAGTCTTTGTTGCTTGCACCCACTCACTCGCTCAGAGCTCCCCTGTTGCATGTACTTTCTTTATGCTCTGCAGGCACGACTACCATGTCACAGTATCAATAACCTCTGCAGGACGCCTACAGAACGGGTATATAGTAAAAAGCCTTTAGGTATGCGGGGTGGCTGGGTGTTTGGGGGTTTATCGTCCTTTTCCACCACATACGGGTGATATCAAAGACGGGGCAACGATGAAAAAGCCAACACAAATATTTGGCCCAGCCGGGATACGAACTCACGACCCGAGCACTGAGAGTCCAACGCTCTACCATTCGGCCACCCCGGCTCCCCTTTAGGTATGCAATGTAAAGAAAAAATCGCAACATCGCATCGTTATTGTCTACCAACCCGGCCAATCCCCACCCACCTTGTAAAGGCGTGGGAGAGTGTGTGTGATGATGTTTCCTGCCCCGCCGTGGCCACGCTGGTTGTCGTGGTTGTCGATGAAGTTGACCACGTCGTTCCCGCTCCACATGTCCCAGCCCTCCCCGAAGTTGGACAACCACTTCATGGCGTTCTGTCGCCGGAACACTGCGCCAAGCTCCAGCCCGAACTTGAAGTTGGTGACGCGGCCCGTCTCCAGGTACTCGTCAGCCTTGATGGCCTCCCCGCCCTGGTCGATCACCTCCTGGTAGATGAACGGCTGTTTGCCGCTGCCGAAGACATCCGACCGCAGGTTCTGTTAGAGGACACAGAAAGTCCAGATCTGATTCTCACTAAGGACACACACACAACTAGCGTGGTAACACGGGTAGTTTTATTTTGTTTTCGAAACAAAAGGCGCTTCATCCTCTTTACTGTTTAGATGAGAAAACGCTGACAGGGAGAGAGGTGAACACTAACCCATGAAATGCTGACATTACTAACGTGAACCGATGATTCTGAGACACCCAAAATAAAACAAATCTAAATCACCTTCCCCCTCCCCCCCCCCAACAACAACAATCAAACAAAACAAACAAGAAACAAACAAAACAAACAACAGCAAACAACAACAAACAACACAAAACAAACAACAACAACAACAACAACAACAACAACAAGAAACAAACCACAAAAAAATAAACAACCCCAAACACTGTCATCACCACCATACCAGCACTTGCTTGCTGCTGTTCGTTCATCGCGAGGTGACTGACGAGTCCAATCCGGGTACGGAAATATCTTCCACATGTAGGCCCACATGGGTGGGTCCGGCTGTAGAGGTGCTGGCACCACCAGCACTACCACCTCAACAACAACAGCAATACCAAAACTACAACAACAACAACAACAACAACCAGCCGCTGAAACACTTACTTTGAGGCGCCCGAACACAGCCTTCATATCACTCGGCCACATGTGTTTGGCGGCGTCTACCCGGAAGCCAGCCACCCCGAGGTCAATGAGGTGGTTGAGAAATCCGGCCACTTTGTCCCGCACGTAATCCTTGTGGAGAGCAAGGTCCACGAGACTCACTAGACGGCAGTTACGCACCTGGGACAGACATGTTTCCATTATCACGTGTACGCGTCCGTTTAAACCGGTGGCTGAACCAATGAAAACAGGTTTTGAAATGTGTAACCCGTTCCCAACAGCTTCTGTTACATCTTCTTCTAGACGACGAGTTGCCTGCGATCTGCCCACTATGCATTTCATCACACCACATGTGAGGATACTGCAGCATTGTTGGCATTACAATGTCTAG